>VZTG01008686.1:75237-231752 GCA_013397845.1 Melanocharis versteri | reverse complement strand
AAACACAGGCACGGACACCTGGATACCAGGCATGGACACCTGGACACAGGGTACGGACACCCGGACACGGGCACCTGGAAACCAGGCACGGACATCTGGACACAGGCACGGGCACCTGGACATGGGCATGGACACCTGGACACCGGACACGGACACCTGGGCACCGGACACGGACACCTGGACACAGGCACCGGCACCTGGACATGGGCACCTGGACACCAAGCACGGGCACCTGGACGTGGGCATGGACACTGGGCACGGACACCTGGACACAGGAACGAGCACCTGGACACGGGCATGGACGCTGGGCAGGGACACCTGGACACGGGCACGGACACCTGGACACCGGGTACAGACACCTGGATGCCGGGCATGGACCCACACGGCTCAGCTGAGTGCTCTCAGAGCTGCATCGTCCAGGGAAGACCCACGTCTGGCTGCTCCACTGGCTGCAAAAATCCCTTCTAATACTTTCTGGACGCACATTATCATGATTTTTGGCGTGAAGATGAACTACTACTACTTCTTTTGACTTTCCTCCTCTTTTCTTGGTGGCTAACCGTGCCACCAGTGAAACTAGGTGTGCTATTTAAAACATAAATAGTTCTTAATTTAACTCTCAGACACTGGTTCTTGCTATGCCTACAGGCACTGGATGGAATACTACTTCTAGCATATTTATTCCTCATGAAAGTATGTAAGCCCTGTAATCAAATCAAGGCCACAGTCTTTCTGATTAGCCAAACAGAACGAGCTCTGTAAATCTCGCACCATAAGACACACTTTCCTGCCCTTAGATCTGTACTATGGCTCTTTGCAGTGTCCTTTCCAGGTTTTGCAACAACCTTTCTGAGATGTGGGAGGCAGAATTGCGTTTGCTATTCCAGTCTCACCATAACAACGGAGTAGGAGAAGGTTAAACCATTCATTCCCTGTTCTCCTATGTCCCTGGTCTCAGCAGATGTACAGGTCAGCAACACTCCTGATGCTTTATTTCATTTGATTTCCTCTAAGAAGAGGGTACAATTTCCATTCAGAATACCAGTAAAAAAAAATAAATCATCTTTTGCTTTTAAGGCCTGAATCTTTTGTTGTGTGTCCATGAAATATAAATCCCTGAGCCAGTAAGTGAAGTTGTTTTGAACCCAGAAGAATTAACATGACCTTGGTTGGCAAGTATGTTTAAGAAGGCATCTGGCACATGATATTCACCCCTCTTTTTTTTTTTTTTAGAGAAAATCCTATCTAGGCATATGCCTCAGGAGAGAGTGCAGTAGTATTTCGTACTACATGAGACGCTTCTTGTGCATTCAGAATTTTCCCTGGTGACAAGTATGAATTCTTCCCCCTTAAATAAGGAAACTTGCCTTGCAGTGACAGCAGCTAAAAAGAGGTCACCTTTGCCTTCAAAAGGAGCCTCTTCAGGAATCTGTGTTCTGCCATCATCTCGTTCTTGGAAAAAAAATGATGATACAGCCACATAAAGAGATGTATTTATAACCACCATTGGTTTAATTTCAAACTGTTAGTTCCTCAACACCCTAGCCATAAAATAGCTGTAAAAGCAACTGCTTGCAAAAAGCTCTTGCACTGTCCCATGAGCATTCACAGCTACTTATTTATGATGGAGATCATGCAAGAAGAGCAGAGAAAATTGCACTTAGATTCCTTGAAGCAATTTTTTCTCCATAAGAACCAAGAGTTAATTTATTGTGTAAATACAACTTAGGGTCACTCTTTAAAGCAGAGGTGATTACTCAAGGATGGAAGTATAAGCTGTTACATGCATTGAACTGACAAAATGATGTGTTCACAGAACCAGGTACAATCCATGCTTTAACTCTCAAGTCAGGCACAGGGATCTCAGCAAGTACAATTTTAAAGGTAATTGAAATATCAATATGTATCTTCACATTATTTTACTTGCAGCCAGACCATAATTGTAGTACATGTCAACCGAGCTGGCCAAGAGATCTTAGATAAGTGCAGTGAACAATCCAGGCTGCACATGCACAGCGCACACCACGGCCAGAACAGCTCCAGAAGTGCCTGGAATTACTACAGAAAATGCATCCCCCAAAACCCATACAAGGAACCTTAAGCGGAGCTGCAGAAACAACACAAGGCAGCGACGAGAGGGTGCATTATTTCGGATGGCTCCATTTTCCTGAATTCTCCCCAAAACTGTAATGCTTTCATGGGGGCACCCTGCAGGCAGCAGGCTGGGGAGGTGGGGTCTGGAGCCCTGAACCCTCCATGGTCTCCTGGGAACCACTGCAGCACAAATACTGAACAGTAGTAAATAAGCTGCNTTTTTTTTTTTTTTTTTTGAATGTAGTTTGTTGATGAAAACTCCATGACAGGAGAAAGATAAGAGTCACTTATAAATATTTATCATCAGTTATTTTTTCTATTCTCAAGAAAGAGAATATTCTCTTCACTGAGGAAATAGAGTCTCATTAGGCTCTGCAGAAACCAATTATCTGATGCTCATCATCTTTCAACTTTCACAGGTTCTTAATTGCTGTGGGAGAAACAGTTGTTGTTAAATAGCTATTTTTATATGATCCAGATATTATGACTGTTGAACCAGTAAAATGCACAGTATATTTATGCCATTTCTCTTAAACTTGTTATTTTCCTGGATTTTTGATGTGGTCCTTGCAAACTGTCCAGTTAGCAAGATAGATACAATTAAAGTAAAATGGATGGGATAATAAGTTTATATGCACTGTACAAAACCCCACAGGCATACACAGATCCCTTGTGCATCCTCAGCCCTCTCAGCTAAACTAGGGAAGATTCCAAAGGTGTGCTGCAGCTTGAAAATATAATTCCTCCCAGCTGAATTGCTCCAGGCTCTAAAAATTCAGGAGTTCATTAAAAACATCATGACATCTAAAAATAATTACTAAATGAGAGTTTTGAAGGTGGCATACTCTTAAATTGCCTTCTGAATTTTGGCCCTGCAGCTTTGCATGTTCAGCTTTCTTTTTGGAGTCTGTTGGTGCACTAAATGTTTACTCCTTTCCTGTCCCTTAATGAAAGCTGGTATTCTCATGGAACACCACAACTAAATAACCTCATATCACCTCACCAACACCAGGAGCAAAAAGTGCTTTAGATCTTAAATTAGTGACTAACAAACATGGAAGAGACGCTGGCAGCTTTCAGATGGGATACACCAGAAGGGAGGTTATTCATCCAAACCCTTTGAGATGTCTGTTACTGTTTCTCAAGAAAGAGCTGAGGAAGTCAGGCTGTTCTGAGCCACAAAGGCCCTTGGAATGTCCCACTGATGGAGCTGCATGATCATGGCTGGTTCTCCAGCCCCACTGGAATAACACACAACTTTCTTCCTAAAGAGTTGAAGGTAAAAGAGGATCTTGAGTTTCCTCAAACAGATCCACAATTTATTCAAATGGGCTAATCGGAAAAACTGAATTTATGGAATGGACGTGCGAAAATAGGAGGAAAAGAAGCATAAGGAAGCCAAAAAGAGCCAAAGACTTCACTCAGCTGAGAGCATTTTCCAGGTCCTTAAGAAAAAAATCACTGCTCCCAGCAGGCAAACTTCACCTTGTCCTACCTGAACAAGTGACATTCACCATCACAGTATATTAGAGAGGATGAGCTGGGAGGGAGTGTGATAAATTGCTGTAATTAAAGAAAGAAAAAGACACCAAATTAGCTGTCAAAGAGCAGGACTGCAAAAGTGTGCCTGGGATGAGACGATGCACAGGGTAAGACAGAGCTTGAGATACTCCAGGCAGTAAAAGCACAGGAGCTGCCCAAGCATCCTCTGGGTGCTTCTGTCACACCTGGAGTATTAATCCAGCCTGCAGCACTCCTCATCCTCCTTTCACAGCCTCTGCAGGGCAGAACTGCCCTTTGCTTTTCAGGCTGTTGCGTAATGCTGTGTGCAAATGACACTTAGAGCACGGGGAGTGAGTTGACACTACTGAGGGTTTGTAAGGCTCTGCAGGGTGCACTGGGATGCCAGTTGTGGCACTCAGCTGAGAGCTTAATATTGCTGTACCCACGCCTGCAAATGGTGGTTGCTAGGAGGCAAATATCATATTGAGAAACCTGAAAGGAAGTAACAATTTCAGGTCCAGTTTGGGGCTCATTGAAGTCTTTCTGTTGATTTTAAATAGGATGTGATGCAGTCTTTAGCAAAGATAGTGGAATTTTTGGAAGAAGCAAAAATGGATGTCATCGAAATGACTCCAGGTAATAAGGATGGACAACAGTGGCCCATTGGAAAGGAAGAATTACTGGGGAAAATGAAAGGCAGCCTTAAAGAGCTTCAGTGAACAAAACCCCACCAGATAAAGAATCTTTCTGGGAAAAGCTAACAATGAAAACTTGTAGAAAACATGTATTACTCCTAGGCCACTCTCATGCCAGGGTTAAATTTGGCAGAGCCACTGGGGGTTTTCCACATGGCCATTCTCACCTAATGAATTCTCTCTACCTGTAAAGCTGTACCAAACTTTTTCTGCACTTTGTCCTTCCTGCTCTCCTACTGTGGAATCTTGCAGTGATTTTAGGTGTTGATGTGGGCTATAGGAGGTTTAAAGTTCACTGGATGGGGCCAGGGGAAGTTTTCTGGCATGTGGTGTGAGCCCACTGCAGCACTGCTCTGGACCCCTCTCCACTGTGTGCACAAAAACACCCCAGGAGCCCTGAAACGCTGCAGCTGTTCTGTGGAAACACAAAAGAGAATAAAGGAATTTTCAAAGTGGAAAAAAACCCCATCAGACCTGGATGAAACACAGTCAAACAAACAAAAGCTCTCCCTGCCTACTGTAGTGTTGCAGGACAAGTCCTTTTGTTCAGCAGTCCCTAACAGCTCTCTATTAGCAGAGCCCCACGCGGGCTCTCTCTCCTCATCCCAGCTGAGCTTTGGCAGGTTTTCAGCTCCTTTCTGGCAACTCCAGCACTGCTCGTGCTACAGACTTCCTGGGAGCGTTGCCCAGCAAGCAACCCCGTTATTTTGGGGAAGGACAGAGCTCTGTTTGTCTGCTGGGGTGTCCCTGAACAAGAGCCGGTGGCCAGGACACCGCAGCCACACAAACCTCTGCAGCCAAACACCTGCAATGAGTAGAACAACGTCCCCCAGGTCTCCTACCATCCCAACCAACCCAGATCCCAGGTGGGGGTGACCTGCCAGCCATATCCATGTGGACACCTCCATTCCTCTTTCCTTTACCTGACCTGTCCTGCTGTGGGTGCTCAGGGCTGGGGACAGAGTGACACACACCCGGCACGATGTGCAACACACTGTGACCACCCCAATCTGTGCAGGGTTTGAGAATCTCCATTGGCATCATAGGCTGGGGGCTTTTTGCTGTTATTATTTTGTTTATCTGTTGTCACTAAGAAGACAACACAGAGAAATAAGATCAGTCTGCAGTAACACGTGGGGGTTTTGTGTGGTTGTTTCCATAGGAGCTGCATGGGGATAAAAGCATACTGCAAAACGGTGGAAAATAGTATTTTCATCACCTTCAGGGACTCCCTGGTGGGGTGTAAGAGGCTGCTCACTGCTCAGGTATTCACTGCTACTCTTGTCCTCTAGGGAGGGATAATTTCTTCAGGGTTTGACTGTGCTCAATAAAAAAGAAGCCACCTCTTCTTTGCTTGTGGAAGAAAACAACTCCCCACCCCCTAAAAAAAATGCACCACTGTGCATCCTCACCCCCTGAGTGCTAATGTGGCTTAAGCAAAGTCACACCTCCAGCTGAGGAACGGTCCTGTCACGTCAAAAACAATACAGTCTTAAATAGCCTCACCAATGAGCAAGGAACGATTAATGTTGACTGTCCAAAAAGGCATAAAAATGCAATTCCGTCTCCCAATAAAATCTGATAAGTGATTTTTAGCAGGCATGATATGCGGTTCCTTGCTCAGCCATATTCAAATATTTGCACCAAACACGTAAATTAGACGATTCAGGGTCCAGAAAATTAAAACCTTCACATCATGGGTGGAATATTGAATCACAAAAGTCACCTGTCTGGGACTGGCAGGATCCAAACTTCGCAGTGCAAACGCAACTTGAAGCTCCCAGCTGTATGCCATCATCTCACCTGCACATCATTGGTGACTGCTGTGACCTCCCTCAGATGCCTTTTACCTGGAATTTGCTCAGGTGTAGCAATAAGCCAAGAGAATCTTTACCTTATCAAATCTATAGTGAGCAACAAACTTGTAACAACTTGCAACAAACTTAAAACAAAGCTGTTTTAAGTAAACAAATTTTTAAAAAAATTAAAAATTTTGTGGATGGAAAAATGGATGTTAATTTTTAACGATCCCAGATCCAAGGAAACTTACTGCTTGTGCTGGTTTCGGCTGGGGTAGGGTTAATTTTCTTCCCAGTGGCTGGTGCAGGGCTCTGTTTTGGACAACGCAGGGTTGATAATACAGAGATATTTTTGTTGTTGCTGAGCAGGACTTACAGAGAGCCAAGGCCTTTCCTGCTTTTTGTACTGCCACACTGGTGAGGAAGCTGGGGGTGCTTGGGAGGAGACACAGCCAGGACAGGTGACCCAAACTGACCAAAGGGATATTCCAGGCCATGTGACATCACACTCATATATAAAGCTGGAGGAAAAAGGAGGAAGGGAGGGGACATGTTTGGAGTGATGGCGTTTGCCTTCCCAAGTCACTGTTAAGTGTGATGGGGCCCTGCTTTCCTGGAGATGGTGGAACACCTGCTTGACCAGGGGAAGCAGTGAATTAATTCTTAGTTTTACTTTGCCTGTGCGCTTGGGTTTTTCTTTCCCTATTAAACTGTCTTTATCTCAACCCACAAGTTCCCTGGCTTTTAGCTTTCCAATTCTCTCCCTTATCCTGCTGGTGGGGGAGTGAGTGAGCAGCTGCCCGGGGCTTGGCTGCTGGCTGGGGTGAAACCATGACACTGCTGGAGGCATCCAATAATTCACACGAGTGACAGAAGATCCACACCTCTGTCCCACCAGTGGTACCGTTCATCATCTGAATTTGCCTGTACCTGATGGACTGGGAAGCTGCAAGGGAGCAGACCATTGCCTGTTCTCTGGCTCAGCCCTCCTGGAGCTCCAAATCCCACCAAACCCAGCTGCTGCTATCCTAAGAAAAAAATACAAGTGGCAAAGCAGAGGCTCCTAAATAGGAATTATATTTAGATTGATTAAGATAGCTATTGTGTGTCAATTTATTTAAATATAAATGGATTATTTGGAATGTGTTCATTGAAGACTAACAGCTCCTGAATGCAATACAGATACATGGCTAATTATAAAGTCAAGCAGCCATTATTAAGGTTTCTAATGATCAATTTGTATTCCAACAACATACAATCATCAACTTTAAAGCTCCAACAGTCGCAGTAATTGGGAGAAGAGACTGCTCTATGCAGAAAGCAATCAGCCGACTAGTGCCTGCCTGGAATAAGAGGTAAAAAGCTGGGTTTTCAGGGGCCTACACTAAGGCCTGAGAGCTGATAGCTGGATGGAGGCTGGAGGGTTTCTTTTTCTTGGTAGGTGCAGCCTGGAGGAGATTGACTGAAAAGATGACAGAAATGTTGCTGGAAGGGGGGTACACACAAGAGTCGATAAGGCTACAGACTCAGGGCATGATGAGAGACCTTAATACAATCCCAGAGTGATAGAGAGGCAATAGGACAAGCAGTCCCTGCCTACAAATAAAATTGACTCAATTAGATGCACGTAAATGCAATAAATTTTTCATGGAAAAACAGATCAGTTATAACTTCCATTCTGCATGTCAGTCGAAGGAGCAGCGATAATTTAATACACTGCACTTGCAATTCTGTGCAACCAGAGCATCGTGTGGCTGGGCCACTGCCAGGAGGAAAGTAAACACGCTTTTCTGAAGAGACCGTCTCTGGAAGCGAATTTGGGCCAAATTAGATTTGTCCAGCACTGGCACACTGTGGAGAGAAGAGCTTCTCCCACCAGGCCAAGGGGCTTGTCCCAAAGGCATCTTGCTGAGGTTTCAGGGCCAAGACTCTCATGTGGGTGCTGGGACTGGTGGAAATCAAGCACCCGAGCCCCTCCATGCACAGGGCCCCTCATCATGGCCCTAGACCTGGCTTCTCACTGGAGCCCTGTGAAGTGGGGTAGGGAGAGCAGGAGGCAGGAGCTCGTGGGTGAGCTCAGCCTCTGTCCATCCCATTGCCAAAGAACCCAGCTGGACCAGTCAGAGCAAACCCCTCGGCACAGCCTTGGAGGGAGCTGCATCTGAGGGCTCAGGGCTGGGTGGGCAGTGGGGCTGGGGCACGGCACCACTAATGGCTTCCATTTGCCATCCCTCTCTTGCAGATGGATGCACAGCTTTCCCTGCATCATGGACGGGATGGGATTCTTTGCAGCAGCTGTCTGGTGCTGATGCCAAGATGATTTTAGCTTTTTCTTTTATATACCTTTTACACAGTTCTGTGTATTCACAAGTGTTAGCATGTATACTTGTAATTCTTTAAGTCTGAAAACTTAGCATAGTTCTAGTGTTTGTAGGGCCAGGAGACCAAACACCCCAAAAGACATAAAGACCAGGACACCAAACGTTCTACTATTTCGGAGAACCAAGCTCTCCTTCTAGAATATATTCTGTAAACTAGAGATTAGCCCACCCAGGCGGGGGGGTAGGATTCCATAGATGGGGAAGAATATTGCACCATCCACCTAAGCCTCCTTATTGGGTACCCTTGTTAGATATGTTAATGTGTAAGGTCTATAAATTGTGTACGTGATTTACGGTGGGGTGTGCATTGTGATGTGTTCCACCTTGGTGAAGTGATGCATTGATAGGATACTATCAAAGATACCGAGGTAAACAACCCCCTAAACCCTTAACTGTGGCTGGCTTTTATTTCCTAAGACCAGAGAAAGGCATCAGTGCAGGCTGGAAAAGTCTCGGGGCAGATGTACATTTTGGATTTAGGCTTAGAGCTAGCTCCAAGTGCTATTCTCCCCTTGTGGTGTAAAACAAGTGCTTCTCCCCCCGGAGAAGTGCATTTCTATAAAGCACTGGAAAAGCAAAGGTGAGATGCAGAGCAGGATGGTGCCAGGCAATCAGTGGAAGGAAAGGGAACAGGGAAAGGAGGTGCCCTGTCCCTGTCCCTCCTGGCCCACCCTTCCCACCACTCCAAAGGTCCAGGTCTCATGAGCGAGGCCACCACAGGGAGATCAGCTCTGAAGGGCATCTCAACAGAGAAACTCCTGGCCAGGAAAGACCTTGGAGTGAAATTTTGGGCTGTCTCTCCCAGTTATAACCAACAACCTTGCAAAAGGAAAGAGACCAATGGTTTTTTCCTGGCAGAAACAGCTTCTGCCACAACCTGCTGGGCACTCACCATTCCCAACATCACAGAAAAAAAAAAAAATCACACCAGGGTAATGTATTTTTCCAGTCTAGACAAATGTTGTATTTAATCACCTTCTTATCACTCACTAAACATTGGCAAATAAATTCAGGCCTAGGTTTCAAGTTCATTAGAAGTTTTCCACCAGAAAACACTGACTAGATGCGATATGTTCCGTGGAAACATTGATTCTGTCTGGTCATTGGGCATGAACTGTGTCTGGCTTTTTACATGTCCCTCTTCCCTACTTTTCTGGCTTCACCACTGCCTACCTTCTGAAGTGCACAGGGATGTGGCTCCTGGGATGTACTCACAGCTCCCAAAATCCACAGCATCCCTCTGCCCAGGATGCCTTTCCCTGGGACAGAGGAGCTCAGAGCAAAGGTTCAGTAAAGCAGTGTTGTCACTGGGAGATGAACATGGGGAAGGAGTTGAGCCTGGTAACATCTCTGCAAAACAGGATTTGAGGCCTTGAAGAACACAGCTTCTTTGTGGGCTTAGAACCAGTCCCATCAAGAAAGAGGGAGGAGATCATGGAGATCATGGGGCAAGAAGCCTGGGAAGGACTTCAGATAAGGACTCGTGGACTGTAGCACATCCTTGTCCCAAGAATCAGCTCCACCTCAACTCTCTCAATGCATGTTAGTCCAACATGTCCTGAAAGCTTTCCAAAGGCTGTATGGTCTTTCCCAGGAAATTCTCAGGACCTTTTCCAGCCTTTCCACCAGGATTCCTCTGGTACCCAGTGAACCACATCCCAGTTCCCACTGTGCTCTCCTTCCCCGTTCAGAGTGGCCAGGGAGGATGAACACAGCATGGCCCCATCAGTGAGGGCAGCAGAGCCCAGCATCCCCCAGCCCTCCTGCCTCGAGCCCCCAAACCACTCCCAGACCCAACTCACAGGGCGGGATGTCACGTTTGCCTTTGCTTTGTTTCGCCAGAGGGTGGAAGGAAACTGCAGCCAGACGCACAGTCTCCCTCTACCCTTTGATGTTCAGCCAACACAGACACTGTCAGATAGTCACCCAAATCTAGAAGGACAAGAGTATTACTCAGAGAAAAGCTTTATGGCAATTGCTTGATGCTTCACCAATTCAGCAACTAAATCTCCACAAAAATATATATCTGCCTTCTATTCTGAGACAGCCGCCCATCCTTCGGCACCCTTCGCTGCAGTGACTGCACAGCACTCAAAGTGTATTTTAGCCTTTAAGAAAATACACTCAGAGCTCAGAAAAACACTTCAAAGCTCCATGACTGGTTAAAACAGTGTTAATACCTGGCCAGTTGGTGTCTGATCTCTGCATCATTAAGAGTTGAGAGTTGCAACTGCCGTTGTCACCCCCTGCCTAAACCTCTCCTGTTTTATTGTTTGGAATTGCAGGCAGTCCCCAGCAACCCCCCCCAGCCCTGCCTGTGGACAGTCTAGCACTGTGTGTGTTAGGAATGAGCTGCCATGGCCCATTCTCAGAATATGAGCTCGCTGCAGAAAACGAATCTCCCTCCCTTTTTTAATCCTCGGCAAGGCAGGAGGTTGTTCCTGCAGCTGTGCTGGAGCACCAGCCACTAGCTCAGGGGCTGGCTTCCTGCTCAGGGACCTTTGGACAGAGGTGGAAGGGGCAGAGGGTCTCAAGAGCCAGTGCTGAGAAGCCACTGTAGTGATTCCCTCATTTAGGAAACATCAGAACACATTGCCAAGAGCTCAGCTCTGCTGGGGACAGCCTCACTCTGTCTTGGACAGCAGGCACAGCATCCGACCTCTGCAGTGTGTGACAGCTGCCCTGAGCCCCCTGCACAGCATAATTCCACAAGCACAGCTCCTGGTGCTGGCAGAGAGTTTTGAAACAGATGTGTTATGAATTGATAAGGTGTCAAATGGTTCTGACGCCGTCTCCAGAGATAATATCAAGACTTACATTTACGCTTCGACCCATTTTGCAACTGCAAATCTCCAGCCAGCTGACACCCCATGCGGTGGCTGGGGGTCTGAGGAAGGTGCTGCACACCTTTACACACACACCCAGCTCAGATTAGCCACAGCAAATACCAAAACCTCTGGACGGTTATGGTCATTTGCCCTAATGCACCTTCATCCTGCCATGGCCACCTCTCCAGTCTGCAGGGCTTTGGTTGGGCTTTGGTTGCATGAGAAATGTTCAAACTGATCCCCTTTTGCTGTCTGTATGATTGCTTCATCTGTGACTCCAGTTTACCTGCATCTGCACTAGGGCAAACATTTTCCAGGCTCAGCAGTGCAATTGTGAAGTGTAAATTCGTATCAGTTTTCCTTTTCTTTAAATTTCTGTCAGTATTCCGAAGAAAAGAATGGATGATTTCACTACCATATTTATTTAAAGAAAATTAATTAACCTTATGGCAGGACTGTGAATCTCAGATGAGCCAGCATCTCATTTAAATGATAGGCACGGCTTTTCTTACCTGGTTATCCAGCAGAGTGATGGCAGCCACTGCATGGTGATATTCATGCAGTGTGTGCTGAGGCTCTGGGAGAAGGCAGCAATCACCTGGAGCTGCACCAGGGCTTGATTCTCACCACCAACGCCTTTCAGCGTTGGTTATGAATGCTGACGATGACAGCAAAGTGGGAGCTGAGGCTCAGCTCTCATAATCATGCAGCTCAAAGCAGTTTGAAAGCCTACAGAAAAAAAACACACACTTTACAAAATCAGACACATTCATACTGGTGTCACTTTGCAAAGGATAAGCAGATACAGAGCATTTTTAGAGCAGAAGAACAGTGGCTCATTAGGTGTCAGAACAGCTTCCCAGCATCTGCATGATTTGCACGAGCTCTGGAACAGCATTTCTTTGAATCCCTGTGTTAAACTGCACCAAAGGCTGCTCTGCCTGGCAGCACCAAAAACACACCAAGCTCCTGTGTCTGAGGCAGGTTGAGCCTCAGCCAGTGCTCTCCATCCTTAGCTTCCCCAGAGGCTGCCCAGGCAGCCAGACAAGCACTTTCTGTCTTTCAGGTGGTTGGGGAGCCGATCGCCTTCCAGATCCAGATTAGTTTGGGTTGGGAGGCATCACTGGAAGCCACTGACCCCACCCCTGCTCCAAGCAGGACTCACTTCCAAGGGAGATTGGGTTGCTCAGGGCCTCCTGCCCAGTATCTGAATATCTCCAGGATCCCAGAGTCTCTCTTCCTAGCATTTGCTCATATCCATTGTGAAAATGTTTCCCCATTTGTCTACTTGCAATTTCTTTTGCTGCTACTCATGCCTGTTGTCTTTCTGGATACACTCTTAACCTCCGCAATAGATTCTGCTGTTGAAAGATGAAATGGTCTATCAGGAAAGTTTTTTAAATGATAGGAACTAGTCACATTTTTCAAGAAGGGTGAAATGCAGAACAGTGACAGAGGACTCATAAGATTTTTTTGTGATTGCCCTCTCCTGCTAGGTGTGGCAAAGCAGCTTCCAGCAAAGCATTCCACACTGCAGCAAGTGTGGCACAGAAGAGTCACACACCCTGCAGAGCACACAGAGAGCCAGCCCTGATTCCTGCTGATGGGGTAACTCAGCATTACTTAACTATTTACCTGCTGCTACTAAGTGGCCATCTTGAGTCTTTGGTGATTACTCCTAGAGAAGGAAAACAATGGGATTCTTGTCCCATTTAGTCACCCCTTGTGGGAGTCTCCCAGACTGCCAGGACTGCCCTATCTGTGGTAAAGCCACGCCAGGGTTCAGCCAGGATTCATCTCACCTCAGACTCTGCCCCACCCATCTGATTATCCCATGGGAAGAGGAGTCACCCCTATGCAAAATACCTCCAAAATTCAAACAACTCCTAAAGAAAATGTGGTGTTGTGGTACCATTCTGGAGAAATCTACCCACTCTCCTTCCCCTTGGAATGCAGACTGCTTCCCTCAGAAGACAGCTTGGGCAGACAGGACTCCTGGCAGCACACTTACAGCTGCCTGTTTATTCAAGATACAAACTTCCTAGAAATAGGTGAATTACTGTCCTTTAATTATGCATTCTCTTATTAAATGCCAATAATAAAAGAGAATGTCTGCCCTAGAGATAAGATTATGCCACCTTCATAATTTGGCTTTTCAGGACAGCAGATAAATGTCTCAGTCATTTTAAAATACAAATTTGTCATTCATGAGAGCAATAAATAATGAAAACAGGATGTGTGGTTACACTGACATTATCACATCATCATTGCACCCTGGGCATGAATATGTGACACTATAACCTCAGGCTCTTTGATAAATTATTGCCCATCACCATCCTGTCTAACACAGGGGAACAGATGAGCACTGGAAGGAATTTATGGTTGCAGTTGCAGTACTTTGGGGTTGTAGTACAATTACTGGAGTTATTGCTGAAGCAGAGAGTGATGCAGGAAACGAAGGGAAAGTCTGCATCCTCCTGGGAGGTAATGTGTAAAGAAACTTTAACGAGTATACCCTGTGGGGGATTTCCTACCCTGCAAGTATTTAAACTGCTAATTAATTCCTATTAAAGCAAGGTCTTTTGTGTACATCAAAAAAATGGTGCCTGAGGCTTTGAGCCTGCAGTGGGATCTCCCAGGACTTTGCACCAGCTGAGCCTGACAGCCTTGACTAGGAGGATGAAGCACTGAAGAATCCTTCAGTGGCCTCCGTTTTGGGGTTGGAGCACTGTGCTCATGTCCATGGCTCAAGATCATTCCCAAGCACGGCACAACGACCAGAAAACCCGAGAGCACAAAAGCAACCAGCCTTCAGGCACAAATAAATTATGTATGCCTATGCTCAACCCTTATTTTGAGTGTGCAGCAATACATGTTTCAAGATAAGCCACCACAGCTACACATAAAACCTTTGCTTTTAACATCGTGCTCCCTTGAAAATGGGGAAAAAGTTAGAGATAACCCACACTCTCAGATCATTCATGAAAAACCAGAGGCTGACAAAGGAGCCTGAGAGGCCAGAGTGCTCTGGGTGAAACAGGACCATGCTGTGAAAGACCAGGTACCAGTATCCTGCTGGGGATGTGATGCTTGTTTTGTGGAGAGGTTCCTCTTCCCATCCCTCCTCTCCTTGGGAGGACATCATTAGTTTCGTACCCACACAGCTGTTTCCATGCATAACATTTCTTTTTTAACTTTTTCTTATTTACTGCCCAGTAAAAGGCACTGCCTGGCAATGAGCTTGTCTTTTGCTGTCAAGGCTGGCCAGACCCTGAGCTGGACCTGTCAGTTTGTTCCTGCAGAGGCTGGGTGATGGGCACAAAGAGTCCAGCAGTTCCATCAGAGACATGGGAGCTGGGACACCTCACCCCAGCCATGCCTGGGATGCTGATCCAGGCAAAGAAGGTGATTCAGGAGCTTGGCCACCTCTTCCACTGCCCAGCCCCGGGTGGGAGCTGCCCTCATCCCACACATCTCTCCACCAATAGGCAAAAAACTTTAATGAGCCATGGACTGTTCCCGTGTTAATCACACCCTTGTGCGACTCAATCCAACCTAACACTGCCCTCTTGTGCTGCAACACATAAGGGGTCTGTGCTGCGAGGTGGTTGGTTCGTTTTTTAATTAGAGGAAGGGGCAATCTATGAAACCAGTTCTACCCAGTTGTTTGTAAAGCAGTGCCAATTTTATCCCAAGAGACCAGGTCGTCTCCATCTCTTGTCATTCTAAAAGCATGGGTGTCCTGCACAGCCTAGGCTACCCATCCACTCACTCCAGGGAGATTAAAATGATGGGTAAAAGTAATAAAATCAAAGTGAAAATAACAATATAACCACAACTCGAGGCATCTGAACAATGGAAAAGCGAAAAAATAGAAAACTGCACAGTTAGGAAAGCACTTTGCCTCACACAGGCTGTGTAAAAATTCTTAAAGCACTGGTTAATGGCAGAAGTCAGCATTCAATTGATACTCTGTTAAAATTTAGTTCTGTAGAGTCACATAACCCAAGCGTAGAAAAAAATCCATCATGAATAATGTTTTACCTAGAAAGAGCTACAACCAGCTCAGCAGTCATGGTCAGTAGCATGTCTGGAACTCTCGCTCCACGTAGTCCCCAGCAGACTTCGGGGAGGGAGTTCTTATTCAGTGGTTTATTATCGTTTGTTATTATCTCAGGAGGCCTGATGGGTAGCACAGTGTTTCTGCTGAGGATAAAGATCTCAGTAGTGCTGCCACACCTTTGAGATGAAATGCCATCCCTGAAGTCATCCACTGCTTCACCCTCCTGAAAGATGGTGGTTCCCCACGCCACCCACTGTGCTTCCTCCTGATCTCTGGGAAAAGAGCTGGAATCGATGGCACAACCCATGGAGAGAGGCTGCAGAAATGCAAAAGCACAGGACTGTGCACCGCCTCTCTATCTGCACTGCAGGATCTCTCCCTGTGCTTTTACAGCTCCTTTCAAGTGGCTGCAAACATCACCTGTGTCTTCTGCAAAAGGGACACAGATCAGGTATGATTTTATTTCAGTATTTATCAGACCTGCCTTGGACAGAACTTACACCTGACAGAAATGGTCACTTGAAAAACTTATTTTCAGAAATCCGTGTACGCTGTGCAGTAGCCAGCAATGGAGCAGAAAGACATCAGAAACTCACTGGAGGAAGAAGGAATGAAGCTCACAGAGGAGAAAGAAAATCTGATAATGTTACAAGGAAGAAGGAGCTTTTCTGACACAGCACTGATTCATTCCTGGGTATTGCTATTTAATGGATTACTTATATAAGCAGAAGGGAAAAAAACCAGAGAGAAAATAAAATAGGTGCCAAGGTAGAGGCACAGACATCCTGCATCATTTCCTAATTGATTTTAGAGCAGTCTGTCCCTCTCCAGCTGCACACTCAGGCGTGGGGTTGACTGGGCTGTCACAACATAAGCTCTCACGTGCCATGCAGGGCAAGGCTGCCCGTGTGGACCGGCAGAAATATTTTCTTAAGTTGAGACCTTTGTCCCTGGGTCCTTTGGAGAAGAAGGATAAACATTCATTCACAACGGGAAAGGACTGTAAGAGCACTTCAATCAATGGCCTATGAAATGTGTAATCACTGAAGCTTATGCTGGCTGAAACAGGATGAAGATCATTTGCTGCAGTACAAAGCTATAGGGGGAAAAAAGCACCTTCTAAATTGGATTTAAAATCCAGCTCTTTGCTCCCCTCTTGCTGTGATAGCAGAGCTGGCAGTGGATGATCACACCATCGAGGCAGGTCATTTTTGCTGTTTGACCCCAGTTTGTGAGACCTGCTCACAGTTTTTTCGGCTGGCAGAAAGTGGAGAGCAGTCGTCCCTGGCATCTCCCAAATTAAATATTGAAAATATTTATGTTAGGGAGAGAGGTGGCTGAGGATTTGGGAAGCTCTTCAGGCATTATTAAAATGCACTAAATGGTTTGCTGGCAATTATGTACTATTGTCACAGACTCAGGCAGGATCTGGTATGTCAGAAACTCCTGCATGCATTTTTCTAAATAAAACCTAGAGAAGAAAAGATAACACAAGTTTTTTGACCAGAAAACTTGACATTTCAGAGTTGGCATCTCCTACTAAGTATTAATAATAAAACTTCTCAGGAAAAGACCAACAAACTATTTTGTGAAGCTTTTACTGGGCAGAGTTTAGGGTGTCCTAGTGTGAACTGATTTAAAACTTCTGCATTCTTCTTTTTCTGACAGACAGGAGCAGGAATTTCTTCCAGAGTTACCAGAACCCTTATTATACCAGCAAGATTGATTCTTCTGATAAACCAGTTAAAGCAAAAAACACAGCATTGGATGAGAACAGAGCAGAGTGACCTGCCTGCCTGAGATTTAGTCCCAATAAAGCTGATGACATATTGAAGGGCTGTTGAAGCTCTGACTAATACTGTGTTTTCTTTTCCAGTGGAGGGTGATTTGATGTCACAAGCTGCACTGTGGGGGTTTCTGGATCTTCAGCTGATAGAAAGAGTTTTTCCACAGCAATGCCCTGCAATGCTTCCCATTACTTGCTGCTGACTTCAGCTGATGAGAACTCTAAAGAATTTGTTCACAAGAGTAGCATTCATCTGGTCAGGACTGGAGTCTGTAATGTATTTTTCCTGAGGCTACACCTTAAGGCACTCTAGAAATGGTAGGGAGTGAGGATACCTACTTATTAAGTATGGTAGGATTTTTTTATTCAAGGAAGTTTTAAAAAAAAACTGTCCCAAGACTAACCTGTGCTTCACTGCCTATACCAAGTGCTTGCATTTTTCCCAAATGCACTCTTGGCCAACAGTGGGGACTGCAAGAAAACACTGAGAAGGCAGGACAAAGGGCAAAAATTGTTATTATTGCCCAGAGTGGACTTACTCTGGAAATCAGAAATAGATTTACAAGCATCCTGGGCTGGAACTTCTTGCTGCTTTGCAAGGAAGTTGGTTTATATTAAAGACTGTTTCATTTAAGAAGGGGTTTATGGTGTGCTTGCCTATAGCAGGAGGGGATGGGACTTGCTGAGCCCTGAGGCTGCCTGCGGCCGCAAAAGTGGTTCCACCTCCTAAAACTGTGAATGTTGGAGGATTTCTCCCAGACAAAAGCTGCCAGGAACTGTGGCTCTGGCTGGCCTTGGACTGCTGGATGCTACCTGTCCACTGCTCCCAAAATGCTAGGGTGGAAAGCTTTCTTCCTGGGGAAAAGAGCCATCATTGGCAGCCAGGCGCTAGGCTGGAAATGGGTTAGAGTAAGGGTGAGGGTGAGGGTTGAGAGGGTTAAAGAGCCTCCAGCTCCAGGGACACTGGGGCTGTAAAAGGCGTGCTGAGGTGATCCTGGCAGGGCTCCAATATTGCTGCTCCTACATCTTTCTGAATGTGGCCCACTCATGATGTTTCTGTTCTGGTTATTGCTAGCTGCACGTGCAGGGTAGGGGTAGTGCTTCTGCTCCTGGTTATGGTCGTGGTTGGGTCAGTTGGGAAGGGTAGTGGACAGCTTTCCTAGCTGTTGAAAAGAGCCATCGTTGGCTGCCAGGTGCCCAGGGCCTAAAATGGACCCTTGGTGCAGTAGTCTAACTTCCCATACCATTATAGTTTTCATGTTCACTTGATGGTGAAGCAACCCACACAGATCACCTTTCACCAGTCCTTGCAGATATCCTTCAGCTTTACCTCCTCAGGTCTCAGACCTGCTGTCAGAACTGGGTTTGTTTTGTGCTCGGGCGCCTGGGAAGGTTTTCCTTATCACATGTGCTGACGGAGAGCGTGGGTGTGGGCCCCCTTTGGCTTGGCAGGAGCTGGGGAAGCCGAGATGAGGCTGCAGCTCCTGTGGGGATCGCTGCACTGCAGGGTGGTGTCCATCCACTGCGTCCCTCTGGGGACCACAGCATCCCACATGGATCGTGGATCAGCACACGTCACTTCTTCCCCTTGGCACAGAAAAAGAAACAGCTAAGCCAGACAAGTAATACGGTACAAAGATTTTTTTTCTAGATTGAATTGTTCTCTGAAAAAGAAGAAGAGGAAAATAAAAAGAGAAAGGAGGTCTCTTCCTATGTGCAGCCTTCACCAAGCACTGTGAGGAATAACTAGCGTAAGAAATCCATCTGTAAAGCCTTGATGGCCAAGAAGAAGGATTTTCACACATGCCAACTTCATCTTGGACACATTTATAGAAATCTAAAGTGTTACTATGTGACAACAAAAATAGCTATTTGTTGGCAGACCTTTTTTAATGTGTTAAAGGGTCATTAATCACTTCCTAGTAATTTCCAACAGTCAGATGTACTTACTTCATATCTTCATTTACTTCTAACCTTCATACCAGCTCCTTGGCTATCTTCATTTTCTTGGGAACAGCTGTTTTGCCTGTTAAGGAAAACAAAGTAGTATAGAAAACAAAAAGAGAAAGTGGAAATACGATAAAGATGAGCACAAAGACTTCAAGGTTCTCAGTAAATACAGACCTCTATTACACATGTGCAGTCAATAAGGTCACTTGTGTAGTAACTCATAACAAAGAACGGTTGACAATGTGTTATTTTTCTGCTGGAAAATATAATGTGAGACTGAGCATGCTAATGACTTTTGGAAACGGGCAACGACAAAGATTGATTAATATCAGTTGACAGCCTGTTCCACAGCTCCGAAGCAGGAATAGCAATGATTGATTTGCCAAAATGTGGGGCACAGGCTTTAGATAATAGAGAGGCTACATCTGAACTCAGTCTGGTTTCAGAAACACAATTTAGGGGCCAAACGTATATCAGTAATTAAAAGCTTACAGGAAAAGACAGAAGCGTAGCAGTATTTTCAAAAGGCACAAATTTCAACCAATTTTTTTCAATGTGTAATTACCTTTACAAATGTGAACCTGTAGACTGTTGAGCTCGGGACCAGAAACCTGCATAAAATGCAGAAACAAAAAATAGCAGGGGGGAGGAGAGAAACCAGCATAGTAGCATAATAATTTTCTAAAAATCAGAGAGAGAGGCATAATTGACATCTTAAAGCAGGAGGTTTTGATGATGAAACCCTCACCTAACGTGAATTACTGAAGAGTCACTTTCTGTCATGAAGGACAAGGAGAACAAACAGCCATGACAGTTTGTAGGGCTGCATGCTCACTACCCAGGCTGCTAGGGCAATACCAGAGGAATATTGCACCCCAGGCCAACAGGGATCCCCACATTTTTAGTCAGTGCCATTTTTGACAGAACATGCTCCAGAACTGGAAATTACTGGGGAGGAGAAGTAATCCCATCCTCACTGGATGTGGAGTCCTGTTCAAAACTTGACCCATCCTCCCCATTTCTCCTCACATTACCGAGTTCAGCTCAAGAGCTCTGAGCCTTGGAAAAGCCAGACCAGTAATGAAATATCTGTAGTCATGCTTTTGTCCATCCCAGCATGTAGGAGAGAGCAGGAGAGAAGGTTGGGAAGCTCCACGACAGATGTCTACCAAAGCATTGATCTTCATTAGGGATGTGGTCACATACGAAGAGCTGGGTTAGCTGACACCATGCTGGCTGCTGTCCTTAGAATGGGTCAAATTGCAGCAGGTACTGTGTCAGCTAATTGCAATTAAAACCTGACTGCTAATCAAAGCAGAGCCTCTAAAGCAATTCCATCCCCTGTCTCAGCCTGCTGCAGCCACTGCCCGTGTAGTGCAAGGCACCATCGCTGCTGTATCTCACAACGTGAGACTGAGAGCTACACAGTGCAGCCCTAATTAGGAGAAGAAAGTGTTAAGATAAACAACAACAAAATTGCAGGTGTTTTCACAGAGCACAGGATCTGTGAAAAAGCGGACAAGCATTTGACTAGGGAAGCATGGGGATTTCCTGGGCTTCATTCCAAAATGCATCTTTTAAATACAAATGGTGTTACGCATCTTTTAAATACAAATGGTGTTATGCATCTTTTAAATATAAATGGTGTTATGTTAATATGTTATTTTTCATAGGGAAGCTCATGGAGAATCCAGCAGGCTCCTGAGAAACTGAGGATGTGAGCATCCCTTTCCAATCAGGCCTTTCAGACAGAGTCTGAGTTTGGGGATTTCTGACCTTTTGAATTGCATTACATTTTTCAAGATGCTTCCAAAAAGAAACAGAAAACCCTCCTCCTCTGAGGTCAGTACATTTATAAATCATTAGTATCTACAACGGAGAGGTTTTTCTTAATAAAACAAAGTGTTCCTGTGTACAATGATAAGCCAACCTCTTAAAACAACCAGCCACCCTTAACTAGTTAAGTCTGCAAGGTGACCTCCACCCCCTCCAAGGGGAGGCTGTCCCTTGGATAGAGCTGTGTTGATCATGCAGTAAAGAATTGATGTGCCTATTCCTGGGGTTGCTCAGCTAAAGAGCTCCTTTGCAGCAGCAGTTGTGCCAGAGATGAGGAAGGGGATCTCACCTTCCTTTGGGCACCTCAAAGTCAGGCGTGGAAGGCCTTCAGTAGGTTACCAAAAGGCTTCTTCTGCCACCCGCAGATAAAGGCAGCTGCCCTCAAAGAGGCTTTGTTTCTACCACGCTGGAAACCTCCTTCAGTTGTGCTAGTGGACATGGCATTTATGAGAGGAAGAATTTGACAAAAGCTGTACAGTGAGTTACAGCTGTAAAACTCGTGGTAACGAGAAGTCTTTTTATAAGGCATCATCTGTAACAAATGTGGTTACCAGCTCCAAACACTCAAAACAGCTCATGAGGGGTATGATTCACAAAGGATTCTGTGGGGGATGGGTCTTTGACCCCATCCTGAGCTCTCCTTGACTCCAGTGCGTGCTTTTAGCAGGTGCATTTGGATACAGAGCCTTCCCTTGTGTGTCTCGGCAGCCAGCGCTGCTATTCCCCACCTGCATGGGAAAATAAGTGATGACATTTGCTGTCTTCCTTGGGTTTTAATATCTTTCCACAGTGTCAGAGGCCTTGGTGATTGAGCAGACTGTGTGATGAACAGATACCAACACAGAAGGCACTGATAATGCTTGTACTGCTGACCTGAGTCATTAGTCACAACTCAGACCCTGGGAAGTCCTACCATTTAAGGGGAAGTTGATGGGTTTGGTGGTTCCACTGCAGTGAGCACTGCGTGAAGTCCATATTTTGTAAATAAAAACAAGAAGACCAAACCACTGAAAGCAGCCCCTTCCTCATGATTCCAAAGCTCTTTCTAAGCTCCCCTTCACATACATCATTTCCAGGTTCAGTGCCTCTTTCTCTCTTCTGCAAATTTGTTCACACAATACTTTGGAAGAGAGCATCTGTCCAAGCCTGGGGCTTTCAAAAGGCCAAAGAAGACTAATTTGGGGGTTTTTTTTGGTTTTGTTTTTTGTGTGTGTGTGGGGGGAGGAAGGATTCGGAGGGGCACAGGGCAGGAGCAGGTGTTCACTGTCTCTTAGAGCTGCCATATGAAAGGTGGTGGTTAAACCCATTAGTCTTGAAAGGATTCAGCTCAAATGAGCGTAACAACATACAGTGCATTGTTGAAAAAAGAGCCCTGACTGTAGAAATGTTTAGCACTGAAATCATGCTTTTTAGAGCTTTGTGAGATGTCCCTCAAGTGAACTTACCCTTAGAAATCAATAGAATTGATTTTGTTTATGCTGGACATTTTTCGTGTGGCTGCATTGTGGCGGCTAATTGACAGGTCAAAATCTGTACATGGAGTTTGGTAGAGAATACCTTGAAAGTTTATATTTAGGGGACAAACTTAAGTGATTATAGATAGTCACTCTAACATTTAACACCAGTTTTTAATATTGGAGTTGACAATGAATAGCTAGAGCACAAAGAATATCTGCACCCCACTGCCATAAAGCTCAGTTTCCCTGCTCTGAAATGAAGAGATGAGAAAGGTCAGGGACAACATCAATCACGTTTTTTTTCCCAGACTAGCTACAAGTTTTAAGACTTTAGGAGAACTTTGTTTTTATTCCCACTTCCCATTGAACGAAGTATTAATAAGTCTTTGCTCGAAGTGGGGACTAAATCCAAATATTTGTATTTGCCTGTAGTATCTAATCAAAGTCTACAGACAGAAACAAAAACCAGTGAGGCTTTTTATGTCTAATCAAAAAGTTTGCTTGTTTCTACAAAATATATGAGAATATTTTGTAGGGTAGGAGCCAGTTAAGATCTTATATGAGAGTTACACTGTGATTTACTTTCATGCAGAAAAGGGCATAAAGTTCCTGTTAATAGAGAAATAAAGACCATTATGTTTGGAGGGAGTCAAGTTTGAAGTACATCTGAAATATACAAAAAAATGATATTTTAGCATCTCGTCTCTTTGTAAGACATTAGTGAACTCAGACTCTGGCTTTCAAGATAGCAGGAAAGAGCTGACCTCTGACAGCCTCTGGTGATGGAGTCCTGTATGAATGATTTAACAGCAAGATTAACCTGTGTGGTGAAGTGGTTTAACTATCATATAAGGAATACTTTCTGTGATATACGGCACGCTTTGCAAATGCTTATGTGGATAACATCAGTCTGATCCTTATGTAACTGACAACTGTTGTCCTGCCCTATTGACCTAGAGCAAAACCCAGGGAGCTCTTGAGGACGAGAAAATTGTGGTTTTACCCTGAGAGGATGAGGAAGATCCAGGAGCTGCTGCACACAAATGAAAGCAGGAGACCCACAGGGAACTCCAGTGGTTTCAGAATGAACAAACTTGATTGTTAATTTACTTTGTGGTCGAGATACTCCACTTGATTCTTCAAACTAACACAACAGGTTTCATGGTAAATAAATGTTACAAACAGTGCAAAAAAAAAGGGTCTAATGCTGCAGGAGGAGTCAACCATGATAGTGATCACCAGCATGTATGGTGCTGTATGGATGGGGTGACATTATCCTCTGACCAGACTTTTATCAAGCCAGAATTCTTCTGTAGCCCTTCATACAACTCCTGGGCCAGCACTCAGAGGAGGGGCGAAGCATCACTACGAAACAACTTGGGATGTACATGAAATGACATGCACTGAGGTTTGGTAGGTACTCCAGTGCTCCTATTGAAGGGCTCTCGGAGGGACTCCTCCAGGAGAGAGCTTGGGGTGCAGAGCTCTGATGGGGAGAAAAGCTTGGCACACAGACTCACATATTTATGTGTGGAAATAGCCACTGCCAAAGCTTGTTTTGGACTCCGCTGTCTCATACACATTTTTATGAAGCAATTCCCAAGCTGGGAAGATATGATAGGTGAGGAGAAAGGGAGGGCATTTCCTGGGAGCTGCTAGAAGCACAGTCAAGGGTGTGCCTGAAGAAAGTCCAGGAGGTGAAGTGGGGGTTACCAGTGTAGTGCCAGGGTTGGAAACACCTGGTCAAGAGGAGAAGAAAGGATGGGATATACTGAGCAGAAACCATGGCTCCTGGAGCTTCCCAGCCCTGGTGCCTGCTGCTCAGGACCCTGCTGAGCAGTGACTTGTCCTCTTTTACTGCTTCCTTCCTACTCCACATCCTCTTGTTGCACCACTCTTCCTTTCTGCCTCTTTGCCCAGACCCCAGGGACTCCTCCAGGGTACGTGGGCTTCCCAGGAGTATCCCACAGAGATGCACAGAGCAGGCACACGCATGTGAGGGGAGGGAAGCTCAAAGCAAACACCTCACAAGGTGCATTAACATGGGACCCAGGGCCTTCAAAGCAGGGACTGCTGCAGTGACACACAGCACCCAAAGCAGTGAGGGAGGCACTGAACAGACACGGGATGCTGTGTGGTGACGGGTTCTCACCAACATTTTGTTATGAACCATGAGTTATTTGGGGTGCTTGCGCTTTTCAGTTCAGATGATCACGAGAAAAACACTTAACTTCAAGAAACAAATAAAATTCCTGCTTCTTAGGGTGTCAGAAGGAGCTTTAAATTCAGATCTAGGAGTCCAAAATCTTCATAAAATGCATTCAAAAGAAAACCAAAGCTATCTGAATTTTGTGTCATAAAGTCTCAGCTTTTCATGATTTCCTGCAATTGTGCTCATCATTTTTGCAACTGAGGACTGGAAGTTTATTTTCTCTCATTTCCTAGCCTCAGGGAATGCTTAAGGAAACTCTGTGATAGCACTTCTATAACAGGGAACAATCCGGAGCTGGTCAGGCTAAGCAGCTGTGCCTTCCTGGTTCCCTGCTATCTGAGTAATTACCATCCTGCATTGCCTCTCGCTCAGAGGATGACGTTATTCCCTCACTGGATAACAAGGTAAAATCAACTTTCCTCACAAATCCCATTATCTTCTGGAAGATCCTCTTGGAATGCAAATCAACAAGTTCAGCACTGACAGGAGCCCAGCAGCAGCCCACAGGTCAATTCAAATTACCTCCACGCTGCAGGATGAGACAATCTGGATTACTGAGAGTTACCTGGGCAGAGCAGTGACTCTGCATTTTATGAGCTCTTGTTCCTCAGATCAAAGAGGTTTGATGGGCGTTTAATTAAAAGATAAAGTAGCCAGCCATAAACTACCAGACTAACCTTTTGAGAATACAGCTCGAATCACAATTAAAGAATGACTGTAATTGTCAGATTTTTGGCCTTCACCAACAATACCCTCCATCAGTGAGGGATAAATTGACTGTTGGGAGCAGTGCCCACCTTGCTTTTTAGTGCTGTCATGGGGCAAGCTGGTTCAGGTGGTAAGAGCTCACATGCAACATTGGGTGTCTCTCGTCCACCCAGATCCAGGGAGATTCACAGGTGAAATTATAGCTGCTCTTCTGTCCCAGAGCTGCAGCAGGGGTGTGCTGGTCCCTAAAGAAGCCATCCTCGCTCCTGCCATGTGGGTAATTTCTTGGTAGGGTGTTACACTCCTCCCGTGCCCTGGGGAGAAGCAGCCAAGGAGCAAAGCCCCTTTGGAAGGTGAATATATGAACCCTGGGGAGAGCATGCTGTGAAATGTGACAAAGGAAGTAACTGTAATATTATCTGCACTGGGTTTTATCCTTTCTGGCACAGTGGTGTTACTGTTCCCTCACCGGCTGAGACAAGGTGTTAGTAATTTTTAGAGACAGTGAGCGTGGTCAGTCTCTGTCTCCTCCATCACACACACGGACTGCTGATATTCACTGGTTTATCTCATGGGAAAACTGCGCTGCCTTGTCAAAGCTACACAACAGGACAGCAAACTCTTGCGTTAGCACCCAACAGAAACATGCTTTTTTAAAAAAAAAAGAGACACGAGTTGCACAGGGAGAGGAAATGGTTCCTACCAGAAGAGCTGAACCAGCAGGAAAATGCAGATTGGCTCTCAGGTGCAGAAATCCCTGAGACCTACTTACAGCAATGAGATCTTATCTGAGGCAGCACAGTTTGAGAAGTGTTTCAACCCAGTAAAGAAGCCAAAGCCAGACATATCCCAGATATACACACCCACCACCCTGGAGTCCAAGAATCTGAGGTACCCAACTCATCTAACACAGCACAAAGCTGAAAAATTCCTCAGGCAGAGCCAGAGGAGGACACCAGTGGTCCCTGTGCCCCCAGCCCTATGTCCTCTCTCCAGCATTTTGCTTATTACCTGAAGTGCATTTTCACGTGTTTGGTGTTTAACTGTATTTTTCTCCAATGCATCCTCTTACGTCATTCCTGGGTATATTTACAGCCTGTTCTGAGGATGACTTACATTTAAACCCCAGCATTAACACAGTGAAACCTTTTGCATTGAAAAGTCCAGGGACATAAAGCATAACAACAACAGTTTCCTAAATCTCTGGCTTACTTAAAGGTGCAGAAGAGGCTATTATTTTCACTTTGCTTCTGGATCTGTTTTTTCCTCCTTTTGTCTGGCTGAGTAGCATTGTAATCTTAGAGGAATTAATCGTTATCCAGCCTTGATAAGAAGGGCAGAACTGCTCCCTGAGCTTGGAGAATTGAAGTCCCTTTTGGTAGAGGAGTTGTGATACTCTGCACATTTGTTTCAC
This sequence comes from Melanocharis versteri, assembly GCA_013397845.1. NCBI lineage: Eukaryota > Metazoa > Chordata > Aves > Passeriformes > Melanocharitidae > Melanocharis > Melanocharis versteri. The sequence continues at coordinate 205,026 of VZTG01008686.1, read as the reverse complement.
TAATGGAATATTTCAAAAATATTAAAGGATCTAAAGATGTTAAAATGTCTGGATGCTGGCAATTTCTTTGATAAGTTAATTTTACATTCAAAACAAATAAACCAAATAATTGGTCAAAGTGACAGGGTTTGGATTTACCCTGGATAATTCCTTTGCTTTAAGACATTTCAGTTGAATCAGTTAGACTCTGGCTGTGCTTTGTCATTGGGATGTCAATGCTAACACACCTTGGTAATTGAAGCAACACTGAGGAGTATTTGGATTTAACTTAGCAAAAGATATATCCGCTTAGCTATAACCAACAGGCAATGCATTCACACTGCAAAAGTAGATTTAAGGGTCATTCTGAAAAATGATGCCAGCTACCAAGAGGCCACAAGTCAAAAGAGGCATGGGGGTAAAAGGAAGCAGGAATTTGTGAGGAGGCGAGAGAAAGGGTGTTAGGGAGAGGGTGTCTTTAGGGCTCTGGTAATGCACAGAGGTATTTTGCTAGTCTCAAAGCTGAAATGCTCCAGCCCCACTGGGGTATTCCACTCTGAGCCCTCTGGAGGTGGGATTTCCCAGGGTGAGAATACATCCTGCAGGACAGTACCTGAGTTACAGAGGGGAATATTTTACATTTAGAGGAGGAAGAGATTAGATACACTTTCCAGACTACTGTGCAGTGAAGATATATCTGTTTTGAGCAGGCACTTGATTGAGAATGAAACTTCATAGAAGTGGAGAGATTTACTTCATGTTTGTCTCCAATCCAGTTGTGTCATTTTACGTACTGGAAAGTATTTAAACAGCAAGTAATCCTATTGTCAGGAAGGTACATGCCACCCTGTAAAGCTGCTTTATCTCCATATTGCTATCGCCACACAGAGCAGCAAAGCTACATTAGAACTGTTTGAAAAACTGCCAACAAATTGACAAACAGAACAAAATGAATGTATTTGGTCTCCTTGAAAGCTTTATTCTTCTCACTGAGAGGAACTGAGCAGATTCCCTTCTCTTGCAGCTCAGTACGTCACCATTCCACAGGACAGCCATGCAAGAAGGATATCGGGAAGATTGCGTTTTCAGACCTTCAACGAAAACTTCCAGAGGAGTTCCTTCCCCCTGCTCTTTTCCTTTGAACTTTCCAAAGTGCTTCCAGTGTAACCATGCTATGCATAAACCTGGCACAACCTACCCAAGAGCACAGACTGTGGTTTCATAGTGCCATTAGCATCTCCTTCCCCAGTCAAACCTGACACCAATCACACAGGCATAAATCTGCTCTCTCCCCTCTTTGTAGCACTTACTCCTGGCCAGATTTGGCACAGATGCAGAAGGCAGCAGCAGAGCAGTTGCAGAGGAACATGAAAACAGCATCAGAAGCTCTCCTTCCCGCTCAGCATGTTATTCACCAGAGAGAGCTTATGGGTTGCACTAAAGCAGGTTGATTTTATAAGCATCCCGGTACCAAAAAACAAATTTATTTTTAACTTTCTGAGTCGGATGAAAGGTGACTGGCTCCAAATAGCAACTATGAATTTTCAGTCCACTGAAAGCCCTGGGGCCCATTGGTGCAGCAATCGTGGCAGAGCTGCAAGCAATCAATGGCTGGCTCTGTGTTTACACAGGGGAGCTGATTGATTACTGACTGCCAACATGATTGCCCATGCTGCAAACATTTTTCTCCGGACAGTTCTCCAAGGCAGCTGGGTTGTGAGGCTAACAAGCACCAAGAGAAGGGCACAGCAGCAGATCAGACGTTTTTAGGATGTTTAGGTTAAAATCCTAACTGCAATGTTCAAGTGGTCTGAGACTCTGGAAGCCCCCAGAGCTTTTGTGCGCTGTAAGGTTCAACCAAGGTCTTGTGGCCAATGCACCACACCTTCAGTGGAGAAAAACAAACTTGTCCCTTCCTTCCACACAACATTTTCAGGGACATCCTGCCCATTTGTTTTGTGAGGAGGGAGAGAGGGTTTGCTGTCTTATTCTCACCCCACCTGAGGGCACAGGAGGCGATTTCCCCTTCTTTCTTGGTTTAAACCTTCCCATCAAAAGCAGTCCACAGGACCTTGCTTATAGTGCAAATTTTGCTGGTCCTACAGAAACCCAGGACCTCTGTATTCTCCATCATCTGTTACTGAGTAATAGAATGGCTTGAATTGGAAGAGAACTTAAAGATAACCTCATTTCACCCCCCTACTGTGGGCAGGGACTCCTTCCACTAGATCACGTTGCTCAGGGGCCTGTCCAGCCTGTCCTGGAACACTTCCAGGAATGGGGCAGCCACAGCTTCTCTCTTCCAGTGCCTCACCACCCTCACAGTAAAGAACTTCTTCCTAAATTATTTTTATTATTTTGTTTGCAAATAGAAGAAAACATCGCTTTCATTAATCTCTCTTGTAAAATCTGCACTTATTTACAAACAGAGAGAGACAAGTTCCCCTCCAGGAGCTATGATGGTTGGTATGAAGTGACATCCTTCATGACTATTTCAAGCCTTAAACTGAATGATGCAGAGGGATAGACCACATCTCCCTCCCCAGCCAGAGTTGCTTTCAGGCAGAGGTGAAGCCAGGGGCTAGGGCATGCTTGGTATTAAATCAATACACTTTTCTCCCAAAATGCTGCTTTTGGGAGCAAAAGGATCATTTTTCCCTAATCAAAGGCACCAAATAAATAAGAAAACTATTTTATGCCATTTTTGTGTTTCATGCCTGCAATCCAAAACCCTGGCAAACAAATGAAAGAACCCAGCAAATTTCTGGCAAATGGCATAGACAAGAGAGTCAAACTACTCCCAAGTGCCCCAAGCTTTCCATAAGGGCCTTTTGCAGGACACTATTAATTAAGATTGCAGAAAAAAGTGTTGGCAGTTACTGATGATCAGAAAACACAACCAGCTTAATTTATATGGATTCTTCCACTACTTCAAGACAAAGTCCAGTTTTAAAATTAAATCTGTATTTGCCTCTGCTGCCCTTTTCAGCACCTGACACAGCAATAATAATGCCAAGAACCACAGCAGTGAGGTATTGAACAAGGGTGTTGATTAAATGTGCAGGAACAGACAATGCACGAGTAACAACACCAACTTTTACTCCAGACAGTTTGTTGTGTCAGCTGTAGGCACAGCAGCTTTAGTAGCTGCTGCCCAAGTATATTCAAAAAGGAAACTGCATTATTACAATCAAACTGTATTTTTCAAGGAATGAGCCCAAACACCTTGCAAGAACCAGATGGATCCTGAAGGCTGTGGATGAGCTCCCACCACTTCCATTGGCTTTCCTTCACACTACCTAACAGTGAAAAACAAGTCCTTTTTGCTACCTTTTGACTTTTTTTCTTTCAAATTTAGAAGAAAGTTTTGCAAGCAATAGCCATCTCTTATTATAAGCATGTTCAAAATAATTGTACTCTCTATACATCACAATTTTTGGAACAGTAAGGTAAAAATTGCTGCTGGCGTTGAGCTGCAACAGATGGCAGTGCATCAGGAAAGGTGATGGAAGGGTGTGGATGTTCCCAACAACTACTCATAGACACTTCCAACTTTTCCCAAGCAGTTGGTCATCACCAGCTTTTTGTTTCTTTCCATCTTTTTTTTTTTTTTTAAATGCTTGACCTTTCTTGCTCCTGCTCTCCCAAGAAGAGGCCACATTGACTCCAAGTGACATTTCAATCACAGAGACAGGTCTCAAGAACAATATATTATTAAAAACCCCACTAAATCAGAGAATGCCATAAAACTTCAAGTGCTGCAGTTCTGATGCCATTGATCAGTAAAATAAAGTCCCTGCTACAGACAGATGCATTGGCTGGGGATATCTTGCTGAAGGATGCACAGGGAAGTAAGAGGGAAAAGGTTTTTCAAAGGTGAAAACAACTAAACAGAAAATTCACCAAGCTGAGGGTTCAGCTGAAGTACATTTCATTCCCTCAAAAAGAAAAAATAAAAGGTTTTCCCTCTGAGCTGACACCTTCATGGGCCATTTCAAACCCTCCTATTTTCACACATAATTCTACAGTCAATGGAAAGGTGCACATGTCACACTAAGGCATCACGAGTGTGACCTTGTTCACCCCTTGGTGACACGCTGAAGGGGCAGATGTCTGGCAGCTCTTCCTCTTCTGCTGATACAACTGAAAACTCCCGTGTGAGTGGGAATGCACTGCAGTTCATGTCAAGGACAATGGCAATTTCCACCAGTGCTTTTGCTATTCTGGATATGCATGCAAAAGCTTTGCTTCGTCATCAGCTTGGCTGTTTAGCAACAACATTCTCAATAGCAAATTAAGTTAATGATCAAAAATTTTTTTAATGAATACTTTCATTACACTTAGTTGCTGGAGGTCCCGCCAACATCCTGTTGGTCTGAGTCTTAAAAAAGCACATGAAAGAGTACTGGATACAGAGGAGCCTCAGCAACTAAGTGGATTACTAAAATCAGTGATATGGGAAAGTCAGAGAGGCACTGAAGGCCCAACCTCAGACTCCAGCAAAGCCCTTAGCACAGCAGAGAAAGGCTCTGCTCTGCAAACTTTGACACCAAGGAAGATGTAAACCTCTGAAAGGAAATGGTAACGCTGGTGCCCTTATTTTCCTATATGACATCAGCTTCTGGGACAGTGCCTGTGTCACCTCACAAATATGCTCAACTCCAGATGTGCCCTCCTTGAATTTGAGCAGTGTGGCCATGGTGTTTCCCAGCAAGGAGGGGATGCTGGGGAGATCCTGGCACGGGGGTCACAGGGGCAGCAGGTGGATTAGCCCCAGAGCATCTCCTTGGCAGGCGAGAGCAAAGCAGCACTTTCCTCCATCCTGGCCCGCTCTCTTGGGGCTGAGACAGAGGTGGGCTCACGCCAAACAGGCAGCTGGGCCAGAATTACCTCAGGAAAGCAGCTCTGCAACAACATCTCTTCTTATGGCAGAGCAGCCTTAACATCTTGCAGCTGTGAAGCCAAAGGCCCCTGGTCAGTGCTGGGACAGCACTGACAGCAGCCACCTCCACCCTGCAGCCTGGCATCACTGAGATGGGCCAGGCACAATTTCAAACCCCCGTGAATTCAGAGGCACCAGTCCTAAAGTCCTCCATAGCACTGGCTTCCATCCTCGGGATGGATTCCAATACCATCTACATTTCAGTAAAATCCTACTGATTTCAACAGAGACCATCCCGACAAATGCCAGCTTATATAGACACACAGAAGAAAATCTTTCCTGCAATCACCCAGGGCATCTGCAACCAAGAGGCATCTTGGCAGGATGCATGAACGGCCTGATTGTGTCCATTTTCAGGAGGGAATACATATGTATAGCTCTGCATCCAGCTCAGCCTGCGCGAGGCTCTGCTCCCTTGATGAGCAATCAGTCTGCTGCGGGAACAAACGCGTAATGACTGCTTTCAGCTGCTAATGCCACTGCTTTTTCTGGGACAATATCGAGGCCTGAACTGCAAATTCACATCTGGCCTTGTAGGAAATTAACTGTGAATCAAAAGGGGTTAGCAATTAGCCTTTGGAAAAATCGTCACTAATTCACAAGCAGGGAACAGGACACCAGAGCCCTCAGTGACATTTCAGAAGGATTTGGTGGTGTGTGTGTAATACGGGGGGTTGTGGATTTATTTTAGGGAAAGGCTCTCCTCATTGTTGGCTTTAGTCTATGAAAGAATTCAGGAAGATTGATTTTCCAAATGTATGGTGATATTCATTTTCACAGCAAAATGCAATTTGACTGCAGTTTCCCACTGTGCATTCAATTTCCATGAATGTTACTGGGATTAAGATTTTTCATGGCTCTTTTATTTTGCCATCTTCAATGAAAACTGGCATTGGTATTTGTACACTTGCTGTTTTCTTGCAGTCTGACAATATTCTATTCTGCTAAAACCCCTAAACCTCTTTAAGGTTTACAAAATCCATGCCAAAAGATTGGTTTCCAACATTTAACTTGCTTCAAGGGGGTCTTTATTTTCAGCTGTTAAAATCACCAGTAAAATTAATTATTTTTCACCCAGTTTAACTATACGTTAGTCCAGTCCTCACACACCTAAGAGGAATAGCCAAATCAGCTCTGGTCAAGCAAGAATAAAATATGGCATCTCCCTACTTTTCCATCAAGCAAATAAGTCAATTGGAGGAAAGGAAGAAAATAGCCAAACTTTCTAGTGTTGTTTGGGATAGTACTATAATTTGTTGTCTGTAAATATAAGCTGAAAATCACTATTTTTCAATGAAAAAAAAAAAATATGCTTCCTGCTCTTCCAGGGGGTCAGCGTGCACCATCTACTGCTCCTGCATCCTGCTCCTGCACTCTGTGTCACAGCATGGCTCCTAAGAGCTACTGGGAATTATCTCCCTGGTTCACCCAGTGCTCTAAAACCTCTCTGGCTGCTCCTGACTGTGTCACTCGAGGGGCTTAGGGGAAGAGGGGTGCAAAGAAAACCCCTCTCATTCATATTTCTCCTAAGTATTTAGGGTGGTTTGCTGATTCACTTTGCAGTTTAGCTTGCAGCAAACTCAAAATTAAGTTACTAGAGAATAATGACCATTAAGTGACTGAGATTGCTTTATTTCTCTGAGCCTTAGCAACAGTCATTTCACTTGCCTGTTGCCATAACAACTCTGGCGTGCACATCAAGGTCACTAAGCCCACTTTGCTTCTTGCCTGTAGCTATGTCTCTGATGTCTTATACGCCTCATTTTTATTGTAGCTTCGTACACGGTGACTAGGAAGGAAAGGTGCTTTTTCATCTTAGGAGTAAACAAGCACACAAAGATGAGCATTTCTCAAGGTAAGAGAAAATGGACAAAAGACAAAGCATTTGTGGGAAATATTCATTCTTAATGCGAAAGCAATTTTTAGGGGGAAAAAAAAGTGTAGAAATACATAAGTGAGGTCAAAAATACCCGACATGCAAGGAATCAAATTGGCAGTAAATTCTAGCCTAGAAAGATTAAGGAAAATTTCCTGAAGAGTGGATATGAGCTCTTTGCTTTCCAAGAGGACCCACCAGCCTGCCTGAGGATGTGAGCACGGGCACCTCCAAGTCCCTCAAGTGGCATCTCAGGTATTGAAGAATTCTGACCTTGGTGCTTAAATAAGTTTAGCTCCAATGGAAACTCCCCATTCAGTGTTAGTCTAAGCATCCACAGTGCACAGCTGTGCACTGAGGCATGCTGGCCAGAAATAAGCTGGAGCTGGAAAGCAGGAGAGGACCACTAAGCTGATGAACTGCAAAGCCCCAGGTCAGGCGAGAAATCGCTCGCAGCATCATTTTCCTTTGTTATTCCTTTCACAAATGTTAATGGATGCAAGTTTTACTCCATATTATTTACATGTCACACATCATTTCCATTGTATAGAAAGGCTATAAAACATTTTTTTAATGCAAGTGAACCGCATTCATTTGCCTCGTAAGCCAACTAGAGGCACTTTCAAAGGAAAATCTAAGCTTCTACATCACCAAAGCATTTTTTCTGCCATGTGGAAGGAGAGAAAAAATTACTCTCTCTGAACAAAATATAAATAACTTTGCCACCTCGTCTTATAGCTGGTTGATTACAGCAGCCAGTAAATGAAAGACTTCTCTGTTTATTTGTCAGATTTACGCCAAAAATATCAAGAAAAAAGATGGAATGTCCAGAATTGCAGAGGGATTCATGAGGCACTAAATAGTTCTGTGAATCAGGACCAAAATGTAATTTTATATATGTGTGTAGTAGTTGGCTACAGGACAAGATAGATAGATAGACAGACAAATACATACGTGCACATCAATGGATAGACAGGCAGCCATCCATACTGGAGTTTGCCACAAAATGCCAAATTTCAGTTTTGCTTGATCATTTCTAGTAGGCCCAGCTGACTCTAGCAGAGATTCCGGCCCTGCGCACCCTGAATCTTTCTAGAAAAGGCAGAGCAGTAATTTAATTTTCCAGACAGGAAACAGAAGAAAAGGAATAGCTACAGACCTTGCAAGCCCACTGGGGCCAGACAAAGAACCTCCCGTGTCCAGGACTCCCAAACACACAGCCGTGACACAGAACCTCCGAGTTCCTGGCTAAACAGCAAGGGGTTGTTTTGGAGTTGACACCAAAGAGTGGCTGAACAAGAATTGCTTGGCTTTTTGGTTGCTATTGTGCCCTGGTGATACACATGGAGCATAGAGGCAGAAGGCAGAGGTGTTCTTGGCCACGGCTACTGCCACGAGCCAGTTCAGCACACACACGGGGAAATACAGATTGCTGACCAGTTCAACAGGAGTTGCCAAATTTAGGACGTTCAGGAGTAATCCCAGTACTTATCACGGGATCCATGCCCTCTTAAAAAGACTTGTGACAGCTGTCATAGCCCAGGTGATGGGTGGGGATAAAGTGTGTGCTGCCTGCCAAGCACGAACACAGCCTGGGGGGAGGATTGAGGCAGGTAGGATTGGGGCAGCTCTGGAAGCAGTGGGGAGCTGATGCCAACCCCTGCATGGGTAATGGGAAGGATGGTGCATCAGGGACCCAGAAGGATCTGTCTGGAGTCCACAGGAAGGTGGATGTCAAAGTCTGACATGAGGGCACATTGTGTCCTGCCAAGGGTATATAAGGTTGAGCAGAAATTGGTTTCTGCACCCTTTTATTTATTCATCAGATCTAAATTTATCCTTTCCAAAAGTTGTCTTATTTAGTGCGTGTTCTAGACACCCAACGTTAGGCCACTTTAATAATTCAAAGTCCCTTTGATGTCCTCAGTTTAGTCAGTTTACAGGAAAGTCCCAGCACGTCCACCCCAGAGCCCTGGCTGACTCCAGGTCCCACCAGAGGCAAAACACTCAACAGCTAAAACAGAGCCAAAATCACAGAATTATTTTGCCTTGAAATCGAGGGAGCTCACCCTGTTCACCTTTGGTGAGCTGCAGCCCATAAAGCTCTGCCTGCCTCCAGGTATTAAAAGTGTGGTGCTCAATGCCTTTTGCCAGCAAATAAGTGGAGATGTGTCTCAGGGAAACAGCACATTCAACTGCCACAGATTCTGCTGCTTCCCACAGAGCATCTCTTGTTATTACTTTAATAACCGAAAAGGAAATCCTGTTAATCATAAGTCTCAAGGTTGTAGGAGCTGACAGCTGTGATAGCACAGCTGTTGATAGCTCAACACAGGCACGATGAGATGGCAGATAAGGCACGTCGTGCCTGTCAATAGGGAATTGAAGTAGTTGCCTAATTTTTTACCATGCACGCACCTCCCCTCCCAAAAATGTCACACATCTTTCTTCTCCTGGTTATTACAATGAATGCCCTGCTCCTACAATCAGATGCCAGCCTACAGTTAAAGGCATGCAGGTGTCAAACATTGATTACCACTGCTTGAGTCAGCAAAAGGTTAAACAGGGAGAGAAAATAAAGTCAGCCCAGAAAGAAAGTAAAACAAATAACTGAATTAAATCCATCTCTGGTGGTGTAGCCTGGGTTTTGCCATTAAAAAAACCAAAAACCCAAAACATCCAGCAGCCTGAGTTTGCTTGAAACACCAATAAACTTTTCTTTAAATCATTGTTTAAAGCTCATGTTTCACGTGCCAGTAAAAGTGCCAGTGTGGCAAAATGAGTCTGGTTTTGAGACTCCTTTGTGGAATGAGCTTCCTGAAATGGTGGCTATTAGGAAGCTTTTACATCCAAGCACATGTCCATTACCACACATAAAAGTAAAAAGTCATCCTGTGCAAACTGACTGAAGCCTAGCAAATATTTTAAACCTTTCATAATTTTAAATGACACACAGTGATCTCCTGTTTTCACATCACTTATTGCCTCTGACACACACAATTTGTTAGCGTGCCCGGGGTCACAAGCCAACGGAGCAATGCTGAATTACAGCAGCCAGGAGGGTTTGCCTCCTGCTTGCTACACATCCTCTGCAGCCTTTACACAGTGCATGCTCTGCAGCTCCTATAGGTGCTACAGGAATAGAGGTGACTGCTGACACAGGAGGATGCTGGATAATGCACATGGACGTGGCCTCATCTTTCTTTCTCTGGGCCCTGAAGGAGGCTGCCAAAGGCTCCCATGGAGAATGCAGGGTCTTTGTGCAGCACAAGGAAATTCCCATGAGAAAAGGGAAAACAAAAATATTAGCGAGAAATCCAGTTTTGACCAATGTGACCAACGAGGGAACTTTCTTGAGAAGAAAGGGAAAAAATAACCCACAAAAATACGGCCCAAAAAGGCAATGAAATATCTGCATCTGGAGGAGACTGGGGTCAGCAGTCCAGGCCAGGCCAGGGTGGACATGAGAAAAGCTTCCACTGCCACGAAGCCAAACATCTCAGCACAAAATGTGGCCACTCCTGCAGCTGCTGGACAATTCAACCTTGATGCTCCGGGCACCCTGGGCGCTCACCTTGAACAGCAGCTTTAAATTTCACTGTAGAGGGCTGGTGTCGGTACAAAATCATGCTGTTTGTTTAAAGTAGCACTTTTTACCTTCTATTTCAGCAGAGCCGGCTGGGGCTTTGCGGAGGTTTCAGGGGGAGGTCGTTGCATCCTCCCCCAAAGAGGGATCCCAAGCCCTGCACACACGGCAGCAGGTGTGTGAGATGTCTCCTTGGGAAGATCCCATGGGATGGCCCTGTGCTGCCCAGACCGACACAGAGCCTCCAGAGAGAAAAGGTTTCCTTTTAATTAACTCAGATCTGACTTTGCAGAAGTTTTTCACAGCCCCAAACTTTATGTAATACTTCAAGATTAACAGTTAAATAAGAAGAGACTTGACCTGGAAAAAGTTCCAGCTTAGGCAAAATTTCTTTTTTTCCTCCTCATTTTTAGCAAATATAAAGATGACTGGCTATTGTAGGTACAGCTCTGCCCAGAAGCGTTAGCTATTAGTCAGCTCACGATAATTAGCCATCTAAGATACCATTTTTTAAAGACTTCAAATAGCTCCATCTGCATGTTACACTGAGGTCTTGAAGCTCAGAGCAAGAGAACAGGACGCCGTGCTGGGAAGCCAGGAGGAAAGGCTCAGTGAAGGAACAGGACAGAGCTGGCAGCTGCACGGCCGTTTTGCCTACCCACCTCAGCCCTGCCACAGTGAGGGAGAAAAGACACTGACACTTTCTGCTGGTGCTTCCAGCCCTAGGCACAGTGCCAGGAATATTGTTTTCAGCGCTCCTGATGTGCTGCTGCAGACTCACGTCCCTGTGCTGAGTGGGGACCATGGAGCCCTGGCAGCATCACTACAGGCTGTGGTGGTCCCTCGCCTCAGGTCTGCCTTAGGAGGGAGGTTTTCTGCGTGGGGTGATGAGCTGGGGAGCCCCACAGGGCTGGCAAGGGCAGCATTGTTCCCCTATCCATGAGTCACGTGGATCCAGACCTTCCCTGATACACTCTCCTCTACAAGCAGGAAAGAAAGCAAGCAGGGTTAGAGATTTCTGTCCCACTCCTCCTCAAATCAACCTTTTATGATTAATTCAAAGGGAAAAATTAGTCTCTTGGGAAGGAAAGACATGAATCTTATCAATTATTTTAATAGGGTGGAATGCAGTGACATCAGCAGCTAATGAAGTAAACCTAAATTAAGCCCCTACTTTTTTTTTCACAAAAGCCAGAACATCTGGTGTTTGACAGGGAGACCAATCGAGCCACCAATCAATCTCACAAAGTGCCATTGCTCCTCATTTTCCTGTGTGAAACCATTTCTTCAGTCCTTACCACCGGTATAGAAAATAAAAAATAGCTTGTTGGATGAGCCACTGCAGAAATCTTCTTGTCGTGAAGAACTCATTAGGTCAGCAATGAAGTGATTTATCAGAGACTTGGATTTCAGATCAGCTTTGCTTGTACAACCGACTTGGTGGCAGTGCTTCAAGCAAAGGCTTACAAATTACCATCAAAGCAAGCATGGCTCATCTACAGCAGCCAGTTCCTGACCAGTGGAGTGGAGACAGAGAAATACAATCCTCCCTGTCCTCTATTATCTCCTGTCAGCCACCCAGATGTGATGCAAGGAGTGGGGCAGGTATTAATACTACTGAATCGTGATGAGAGGGAGTTCATAACACTGGAAGAGAGACCGAAAGCAATATGATGAGATTAATTTATGTCATCTTAACTTCTCCTAAGCCCCCTCTGCTGATCCCACCAGCCCTCAGTGGGAGAGGATGGTCCCTCAGCACGTAGCAGTGATCAGTGCAGTCTTACACAGCACCTGACCTTATATAATCCAACGTGTGTCTGATGATATTTTTCAGTTCCCTTAAGGTGAAAACTGCCTTTTCCATGTCGGTCAGAATTGTGTGTCTGTGCTAATCCTGTTCTTCCATCTGCCTGAGCTGAGAGAGCAGAGTGAAAAAGGTGGGGAGGGAGAACACGATTTCTTTAAACAGTCAAACCCCTAAGTTTCCATGGTCTGTAACATGAGATCAAGTTCATCATCTTTTTCAGCCCATCACATGTACAACAGATATTTTTCCTTGCAAGACAGATTTCACTATCTTAACTAAGTTATTTTTCAGACAAGAAGAAAAACCACTGCTAAGTACAGCTTCAGGAATAAGCCAAGTATGTGCCTCCCTCTCCCATCCCCATCTGTACTACACTCTCCATTCTCAGCTCTGCCTCTGATTCTTTCCCACCAGCTGGGTCTTGAAGTCTCTCCTCACCACCTTTCTCTCCCTTCCAGCTGTTTTTCCCATTGGAATTCCTTCCCCTTCTGCCAGCATCCTCCTCTCCCTCAGCACGTGAACTCAGCCACATCAGCACCGAACTCTCAAACGCGGAATGTCCAAGTGGGTTCAGAACTTGTCAAAACAAGCTCGTCCATCAACAGCTTTTAATGCCAGGAGCTCTGAGGGCAGGGCTGCGGGTGGAAGGCAGGGCCACAGCGCATATCCAGGCAACAATGAAACTGTTGTTAAAGAGCAGTTAGGCGTGCTCCTGTAACAGGCTGGCACTGCACTTTTGCTAAGGTGAGAGAAGTCACAAAACATTTACAGTTTACCCAGACCAAGCAGCATCAAGTGCCTTTTACGTCCAGCCTGCATCTCCTCAGCAATCATAGGAGACAAAAACCTGCCTTGGGCCAAATGGTAATTGCATTTTTAAATAACATTAATCACTTTTTACCATGACTTTTCGGTTTGCTGAGTCAAATGCCATATTCCCTATTGGTGGGCAGCCCTACTTGCTGCCCTGTGAGCATTCATTAAATGGATAGATGGAATTGGTTATCCTATACTTGAGCCACGATGCATAAACATAAACAAAGCAACTCCTTTCTTTACAAATATTACTCTAAAATAATTTGTTTAACCAAAAATTCATTACCAAAATACAGTAACACTATCTTTAGGAGCTTAATCAGAGTCAAAACCCCATTCCATGCAGAAGAATCTGTACTTCCTTCATATTCAGGGCTATTAAATTATTTCCACGTACCTGGGATACAGAACTTTAACATGTGAATCTGGCAGGATTCGGCTGCTGCAATCCTGCCTGGTATGAAAGTCAGGGGCTGAATTCTAAGAAGAGATGAATTGAAAGAAAGCAGCTGGAGGGGCTGCTTGACAAACAGCATGTATCTCCACTAAGACCTGAACACACTGGGTAGGATTTCCATAAGGTGAAAAATATGACTGTAAGCCAGATATAAAAATGGAAAGCAAAAACAGCATAAAGAACTGAGTACCTGAAGACTAGCAAGAGAGCTGATGCTCCCTGCAAGGCTGAAAGGCTGAGTATGCTATTGACTGAGATGACAGAGTTTTTGGACAGTATGGGAAATCAAAGAATGCCAGAGAGCTGGAGATCCAGCATGGTTCTGCATCCCCTCCTTTCCAAATGAAGGGAGTGAAGCAGAAATTGAATAAAAGGAAAAAAAAAAAAAAAAGCTTGTGCCTCCAGTGCTGGGGAAAATCCTTGTGCAGAAAGAAAGGGCCATGGACAAAACACACCCAGTGAAGGAGTAAGAGCCCATTTCTTACCTGTGTGGAGACAGCTCCTCTTACTGCCCTGATTAGTTACCCCACGGAGGAGGGACCAGGTGCTGCTCCTCACCAGCCCCCATGCCTGGAGGCAGAAGGCAGGAACACAGCAGCTCAGCGTTTATGTCAAACAATGCAAGGCAGACCAAGCAATAGATACTTTTCTCCATTAGTGGAAGAGGATATCAAAGTCCAAGCTTGCTGAGCACTTGCTTTGGTTCTCAGTCAGCCCAGGAGATACCAACAGGGAGCTCAGCAGCACCCAACACTCAAAGAACATTTCTTATCAATGCCTTTCCAGAGCAGGAGGGAAGGGAATAATTTTGGCCTCACTTGTGGTGACACAAGAGTTGCTTGGCTTCAGAAACAACCATCTCTGGCAGAGTGAGGACTGCAAGCCACAATTCCTGGGCTTTGCTTCAGCAGCATAGCAGAAGTGCTGGTCCCAGGCTGAGCCCAAGCCCTGAGCTTTTGTCAAAGCTCCAAAGTGAGGGACAGGCCGTCACATTTTAGCTTCCCTCTTCATCTCCTCTCCAGCAATTCTGCAAATATTGATTAAGATTGTGTTGTTTGCTCGTGGTTGATATGTCCTTCCAACAGCTCACTGTGGGAGATTTCAAATTGCTTCATTAGACCATCTCCCATATATTTACCTACCAGCAACCCAATAATAGTATGAAATTAGAAACACATTACCTTTAACTGCAATTATCCCATTATAGAAGCAGGTGAGTGCTGCAGAGGCAGTCATCACATTTTTACAGCATAACTACTTTGGATAAAAATTACAGGGAGGCAGGATTATTACCTGTGAGGAGATAAAGTGGATAATTTCAGAGCCTTGGTTGGTTTGTGACAGGAGGTCAAATGAAGATATTCTAAGGTTAAAGTCAGGGTTTCCAGGTGACCTGCATTTTTGCCTCCAGAAAGCTCCTCTTTTCCCTTATCACTGCAGCCTTTGTCACCTGCAGAACATTATTCAATTCGTGTTCTGTGGTTTTGTCTCCCAGCCAAGATCCATCTTTCTCCAGAACCAGCAGACAACCACAGAAAATGAAATGGCACCTGCTGGTCTCACCTTTTTATAGAGGGTTTTATCCACCTTTACTCTCTTCTCCAAATGGCAGAATTAAAAAGCAGTTTTTATCCTGTAATACAGATGAGAAATGTACCCACACCATATTTCTTGTGTCAAGCTGATAGATCAAATTGGGAATGGGGGATGTGGACTGAATAGAAGAGCATTAGCTGGACAGATGAGTACAGGAAGAATTCAAGTAAGGGCTACCCAGTCCAATCCCCAGAGTCCTGGGCAAACATGAAACCATTCAGTCCAAAACTCACTTCTAAATCTTTTTTGTGCCTACTGCAAGCTGTCCACTCCTCACACAACAACAGGTCTTTCTAGGCACAAAGCTATAGGGAAAAGAGACTGGAAAATTTGCCTTTTCTGAGGACTTTGGAACTTCCTCACTGTTTTGCAGAGCTGGGAGGGCCATTTTCAAATGCTCCAGTGTTTTTACTAATTTTCACCAAGGGAGACTGGATCTCAGGTCCTTTAGAGCATCCAGAGCAAGAACATTTGCTTCTTGCTTGGCCTTTCAGGTTCATTTTTGTTTCAGATGTTCAGAGCATTTGGGTTGTTTGTACTGAACATTGCAAAGTTATTGCCTCTTCCCACCCATATAAACTGGAATTTTCTTTTGCAAAAATAGGACAAAACGTTTATTCTGACCTGTCTCATGGAACCAAGTCCCACTTCTGAGCATCTCCTCCAACGGAGCCTCATACAAAGGGAAGATGTCCTTAAATACCCTCTTTTCCTTGATAAGCACAGAGCTTTCCCCATCTGCTCCCTGAGCACAGACATGAGCCCAAGCCTTGTGTCAACATGTTCCCAGCCTCCTTTCGTAATATGGAAATGACAGCGGTTGCTGCTTGTGAGGATGAAATCAAATGAATAAATGAATGTCAACAGACTGTGGGTAGAGGCCCAGAGGTTGCATAACAGAGAGACTACGAGTGCACAGATGCAGTGAAGGCACATTGGGTGCTGAGTGGATTGTCAGGGCTCGTTTCGGAGGGATGCACCTACTCATGTCACCAGCACAGCTGTCAGCCAGTGAATTATTCCCAGTGAATTAAGAAACAAAAAATAACGCTCTCTATCCATCCAGTACTCATGCAGGCCATTTAGAGGGAATATTATGTAACATCTCTAGGTAAATCAGATGGTGAATTATTACAGCATTGTTCCTCTTCCCTGCAGGAGCAAAGTCTGGAGATACCCTACAAAATCCTTACTATGTCAATGTCAAACTCAATAATTCTCCCCCCAAAAATTATTACCAGCTGCACATGTGGCGATAATGTCACACTAAGGGCATGGCTGCATGGATGAGGACTGACAGACTTATGCTCCATGCCCCAGCTCTGAGCTGGCCAGATGCAAAGCAATTCTGCTCCAGAAGCAGAGAGCAACATCAGCAGGGTGACAGCTTACTCACGAAGAAAGGCCAAAATTTTTGCCACTATGGTTTTCTGAATGCCACTGTTTGGACCTATTTGTCTCCTTTTCAGGTGCCTGTCTTGCCTGTTAGACCTTTGACCTGAACTGGAATTCTTTCTTTTTATTCTCCTCTCTTGCAGTAGGAGAACTATACAAACCAAGGCTGATTTCACAAGCCTGGCAACAGCTTCTTAAATAAACAGCACACTTTTGGGTTTCGTTCTTCTCAAACAGAAATGCTATTTCATCTTCTTTGTGCCACTTCCCCTCCAAAACTGCAGCAGCAGCAAAGCAATCAAGAGAGCATGAGGTAATATCCCATACAGAAGACCTACTTCATTCCAAACACAAAAATAACCTCCAGCTTGAGAAGGAGGAATGCACAAACACTTAGAAGTTAATTCCCAAACCCAGCAAGACAAAGGCAGAGTTAAAAGACTCAAAACACCTGAGAAAGCAAAACAGTCTCTTATCCCTCGCTAAAGCAAACACAAAGAATAATCGCATTCACTTTCCAAGCTGGCAAGCCAGCCATAATATATTGCCTGCCACAGCAATGATGATTGTTCTTGTGCTCTCCACCCCAGCCTGATACACACTCAGCAGATTCATAACTCTTTCAAGTTCTCCAAGATAAACATGTGGGTGCTTGATAAAGAATTTCAATTATAATGTTCCTTGGAGCATCCAACACGCTGCCCCCACCCCCAACACAATGGGAGATTTGTCCCCCACTTCAGGGGGGACGTGGTCTGCAGGTCAGCTCCCAAAGGACCAGCTGCTTCTTGTGCTTCTGGAAGTCTGCCTTCTGTGCAGATGGGTCTCTGACTTTCACAGCTGCCCATGGCATCCTCCAGTGCCCATCCCCAGCGGGATCACAGAGGGGTTGGATTGTGCTGGCCACCAGTGCATGTGACAGGATCACCCAAAGGCCTCGCTGCACACTGAACCCACCGGGGCTTCTGGCAGCCCGTTTGTCTTCCCCTCTTCTATGCCCAGTGACTAAAGAGCTCCTGCTCAACTTGACTCCTACTTCCCATGGCCAAATCCCAGCCTGAAACACTCTCTTCAAATGCTGGACAGCCACAAATGATGTTGGAAAACCACCCTCAGCCAAAGGAGTCCAGAGTTTGGGAAAGCCATCTCCCCCTACCCCCAAGGCCACAGTGGATTTATCTGACAACCAGCATTTATCAGAAGGGGCAGCTGGGGTGAGAAGGGCACCCCAGGGGTCTGAGCTGCTGCCAAGAGCCAGGAGAACACAACAGACTGCATTTAGATAAGGGCAGGTTATCTGATGCATTCATATATTGATTCAAGGAACCCATTAGGTTCACTTGTTTGGTGGTGGAAAAAGCCCTGACAAGCCTTTGGCCATTTTTAGCATGCAGGAAATCCTGGAGGGAAACTGGGGACCACCTACATGTGTGCATGCACACAAAACAAACTGCAGGTGTCTATTTCCTGAGACAGCAACCAGCACACAAAGTGAGAATCTGCCCAGGACTGTCACATCTACTGCTGCCAGATACATCTGCTCTGGTATAAAATCCTCTCCTCCAAATCTCACTAGTCCTCAGCTGCACCACACGCTGCAGCTGGCTGGGAGGGCCCTGAGATTTGCATCCTCAGTTTTTGGAAGCTGCTGCTCAGCTCCCAGCTGGAAGATCTCTGAAAGCCCCTGCTCAGCTTGACCCTGGCCTCAGCTTCACCACAAGTTCTCCCAGTGGGTGCCACTGTCAGCAGCACCCTCGCCCTGCCCTGACTGCCCCAGTGAATGTATGTGCTGCAGGGCTGGGGCCAGTCAGTTCTCCCCAACACGGGGTGTGTCACCTGGAGGGACCCTGCAGAACCAGCCCCTGCTGTACCTGGGGGCTGACTGGATCCCAGGCCTAAGAGCCCATTTCTACAACAAAACCAGAATGGTTCAAATATTCCCAGTGAAATATTCTGCCTCTGCAAAGGGTAACAGATTCTGCAGCCTGTGAAGCACGACAGATGCATCCTGTATCCTTTACACAACTGTACTGGCTGATGTACTGCCTTCATTTCACTGCTCAACATGGCCAAAACCAAGGGAGACACATGGATTGCTCCCTTTTCATGTTTCCTGCCTCCTCTTCCTGCTTCTCCCTACATCCTACCATTGTCTAGAATTCCACCATTTTGCCCTGAGTGACAGGAATAAAACCAAACTGGAGTCTTTGCACCATTTAATTTTAGGTATTTGAGAGCACTACTTAACACAACAAATGTGGGGAAGGGAATTCTCCAGACAGTGAATACAGAAGTCTCATTTAGGTGCTGCTCATCCCACCCCACCAACCTCCTGATCAACATGTCTGGGGTAAGGACTGTGGTCACCCTTCCTTCTGAAAACACAATCCCAATTTATTAATCATTAGAAAAAGGGCAAAATGAAACAGAACATCCCAACCAAAAAAAAAAAAAAAAAAGAGAGCAGCTACAGTCTTGCTATCCTGGGATCTGAAATGTGTGCTCTCTATGCTTTTCTTTCTGGGATTTTCTCAGGGACACATTGGGGAATGGCTTCCCTTCCCACTGATTTTGTGTTTCTGAATAATGAAAAAAAAAGAAAGAAATCTCTCACTTTGTCAATATTAACCCAGATTTGTTAAAAGTCTATTTCTCAGGGGCAACACTTTGCTGCAGTCACAGCATATTACGATTTACATTTCCCTGTAAAGATGGGTTCATTTCAGAAACCCAAGGAACAGTAGTTACTGGACTTTGGTCTGTCCTTTAAATTCTACTGTAGTATAAAACCATCTGTAATTAGAAATTACAAACAGTAAATGCCACAACATGCTGGCACAGGGCAGTTTTCTATGAGGGGATGCTGGTAGTTAGACCAGTAAGCCAACATGATCACAGAACGAGGAGCAGCACAAGACACGAGGACTGCTGCCAGCCGGGCTGGTCCTGTCTTCTCCTGCCTTCAGAACCTCCACTGGCAGCCTGTGCTCCACAGGTTCCACTGGAACTGGGCTGCCTCCACCATTGGTGGCAACACCCTTCCCTGACTGCTGGAGCCCAACTTTTCTGAGGCACTGTTGCCTCTAGCACGAACTGTTTCATCCCCTCTGATGCTGACACTTGGCTCAGGGCTCAGTCCCTTGCCAGCAATGCCCTTGCTCCAGCAAAAAGGGCACCAAATGATGGCAAGCAGCTGCATGCTGCTGTGCTCTTTGTGTCATATGGGGAGGAATATCTGTTCTGCTTTCCCTTCAGCAAGGGCAGATGAGGTGCTTGACAGGCAGAGCTGCATTCGACCCAGCCCAGGCGTCCCTGCCCACACATCTTGCCCCCCACCCCGTCCGTGTCAGTGACAAAGCCTTTGGCTGCACGAAAGCCTCCCTTTCCCAAAGCCACGAGCCCTGCTGCAGTCCAGGCCTCCCTCCTGCCCTGAGGGTGCACATTGTTCCTACAGCAGACCCTCTGCTCCTTCCTGGCCGTGGCTTCACCATCAGTGTTCTGCTGGTTCTTGCAGCATCTGCAAGTACTTGGCCTGTGCTTTCCCCATCCCTCCCCATGTGCTCCTGCTGCCTCTGCAGACTCACTGTGATTTATGCCATGGTCTGTAAGAGGAAGATCAGGCTCGCCGACTCCACCAGGAATCTCATACCAGCCCTGCAAACTGACAGCAGCCAGAGGCAGCTCTGGGCTAATGTCACAGCTTCAGCACATGGCAGGGCGACTCTGACCTAGTTTTAACCCCGCTAAATATGCAAAGAAAGAACACGAGAGTGTGTGGGGGAAAGCAGTCCAAGGCTTCCCCTATTTCCTCAGTATTCTGTGCTACTTTATCTTTAATACTCACACTACACTGGAACACGTCCAATGCCAGATCTTCTTATGGGTGTACCAAGAGAGGAAAACATGGTAACATTTGAAGGGTGGGATGCTTAGGGTGGGGTTTACATGCTTATAGGAAGATGTGATTTTTTAAAGATTAACATTTTAACAAAAATTTTAAAAAGAAATTGGAAGCCTTTTTGAGTGGAAAACTCTTCGGTTGCTTACCTTTTCTTTTTGCTTGTTTTTTTCAGTCTTTTTGTTCTTTACTTAGTCATCAAGAGCTAAATGCTAGCCTGACTATCATTCTGACAGGCCTTTTTTGTTGTTGGGGTTTTTTTGTTGTTGTTTTTAAGAAAATGGAGTTTTGTGCACTTGGCTTTATCTTTGTTTCAACATCTGCCTTTCCCTTAGCATTGCTGGTTCACTTGCACCACAGAAAATACTCATACTTCAGCTTCTCTTGATTCCTTATTATAAACTCTAGACCATTATGTAGTACATAACTACTTCTTTGCTATGGAAACACTATTTTATTTGAATCACCCACACGGTTCTGGGTATTTCTGTTTTTCAGCATCATAATTTCAATATAAAACTGTGTTCACTGACAGTGCAGAGGGCTTTACTGAGGAGAAGGGCAGGACAGCAGAGTCTATGCCCCTCAGATGGTATTGAAGCCCCTCAGCCAGGATCTGGTGATACCCAAGGTGTTAATGTGTCCTCTGAGAACACACCTGAGGCTGAGCTCTGAAACTCCACCATGGCAAGAACGGGAGCACTGCCTGGCACAGGGACCACAAGAACCTGTGGCAAAAAAGAAACCCTCTAAATACTTGCTGCCTGTGATCTTGAGAGAGAAGAGGTGCTCTTCTCATCCAACACAGCTAGAGGAATGGATATCCTCAGTGTAGTGCCATTTTCTGCTCTGGAGAACACGAGCACCACAAAGCAGAGCGAGCAGAGAAATGTGAGGAAAGCTCTCTGGAGAGGAATTTCCTGCGGAGCAAGAGGACAGCCGTGGGACACAAAGCCACAACCACGTTTTGAATGTGCTCCTGCTGCACGAGGGGCACTGCCACTTGATAGCACATGTGAAACAAGTCCCAGACATGGAGATCCTTGTCGGAGTGCTCAAGAAAAAAAGGCAAGGACAGGAAGCCACAAAAACCATTAATCACTAGACTGCAAGTGGTGTTGTTTCTGGCATAGGTTGAGAGAATGCTGATCATTAACTCCTATGAACATTCCTGACCTTGCTCAGGAAGGCTCTTAATTAAATGATTATGTCCCTTGACTTCTCCAAGTCTCGGGCGTATGCCTCTATGCTTTCCTCGGCAAGGCATTTTTCGGAATCAGGATCTCCATGATTACAGTCGACTAATTATTTGAAAAGCATTTTCATCTGGACTCCAAGCAATCAAATTAAATACATTTAATGTGGGTTTGGCAGGACTCCACGCAAACAAAAGTTGCTCTGTTTTTGTGCAAAATTGGAAAATCAGTTTCTGCTAATAGCCTGATGTATGAAATCTGCTGCTTCAGCTTTTCACTGTTTACCCATCTTCTCCATTTTGCTGCAAAACTGTTGATGCAATTCTGCTGTGATAAATGAAGCCCAAAACCTCAAAACATCCTGCCTTTAGCAAAAGACCTTGTAGGAACCAGAGACTGAGAAGGAATGAATTGTTCTGCTTTGCAGTAAAAGCTGATAAAGACAAAGAGCATGCTGGAAATAAAGGAGCATGCTGGAAGTAAAGGAATCAACTTTATGCCACTTTATCAAAAGAGATACAATAAGACAGTGATATAAATCATCAGGCTTTAGGAGCTATAGGAGATTTCAGGGAGGAAGGGAGACTGAGTAACACAAAGTAGAAAGAGCGTGTGTATAAAAAAATACTGCAAAGCAAACCTCATTCTGGAGAGAACTGCAAACAAGCAGATGGACACTTCCTAATAAGCTCACAACTCTATTTGTCTAATTACTTAACACTTTGAAATTAATTTGACTTTTCCCTCTGAACAGCTATCCTTACGGATCATTTTCCACAATGAACCGGGAGTAAAGTACAGCTAAACCTGAAGACAGCATGTGTCTATTTCTGGCTCAATGAATTAGAGTGCATCCTTTTCATAAAGAAATTCTGATGCAAAAAAATCGTGAGACTTCATCGCTGTAAAACACGTCAGTCATAGAAAGGATTAATAATCTCTAACTGCCATGAAGTTGTGTTAGAAGGCTCTCTATTGTAATTGGAATAAGAAGAGTCAGGCAGATGAATGAAATCTTTAGTAAGCAGAAGGATATGGATTTTCACAATATGCTGAAGCAATGCAATAACAGAAGCTACGATCATTAATATTAGTTACAAACCAAGATTAATCTCTAGGATAGGCAGAATTTCTGGGTAAAATACTTGAGTTGATGCAATGTCACAGGTGATGGCTGTGTTAATCACTGCTCTCAGCAAAAGGGAGCAGTCCTTATTTGGAGGTCTTTGGGAGGAAAACTCCCTTCTGGCTCTGGGGTGCTCCCAGAGATGCACACAGGAGTAAAGCAGAGCTGTGTGCCTATCAGCCCCAGCTACTGAGTGCTGGAATAAATACAGCCCAGCTGCCCCCAGGCCCCAGATGCTCCAGCTCTGTGGGCAGCCGGGAGGCACCAGGCAGGGATGTGCCCAGCAGGTACAGGGTTCCTCCCTCCCGTGGCTGGTGCCATGCTCCCCACTACAAAACTGTGTGTGTTGTCACATTAAGCACTTCAGAGTTGTTTATAGTTTGCATATTTGCATATCTTTGCATTGTTACTGCACAATTAAGCTGAAGACTTCCGACCAAGCAGTCCCAAGAGCACGAGGGAATCGGCGGCAGTCAACTTTCAATCCGGTTAATCGGCCAGAGGTTTAAAAAACAAACCGGGCCCACGTGTGTCATGCTTGTTAGGAAGACACATTCAGTAGTTTCCTTTATAAAGAATTAAACCTTCTTCAGGTTAGCAAATGTATATTAAGTGACATCAAGTACCACTTGTATAAAACAATAATTTTCAAGCCCCAATGAAGAACTGGTTTAGACTTTTTCTCTGAGGTTGCAGTAAAATGATTTCATTTTGACATCCCCAACATTTTGTCTAGAAACACCTGTCTCATCAGGTTATCATTTCAACTAGAGAAGGGACTGGAGAAGGAAAACAGATGTCTCATGCATCCTCAACGAGAAACAAGAAAACATATGCCATGAATATTTTTATGGTCTTTTCTTTTTCTCTTACTGTTATTACCATGCAAATAATGTGCACGGGAATCTTTAAACATCTTCTAACCATTCAGTAAATCATTTCATAGAATAATGAATTCAAGTACTGTGAATCAGCCCCCAAAATTTAATGACTTCTTTTAGTTTTAATGTCACATCTGGAAACCAGTAGGATGTGGTACTTGGGTGCACCTTCAGAGGGTGATTCTTGGCTTTTCCTCAGCTCTCCATGCCTGTGGTCAGGACCTCTGTTTCCACAGAAGAGTAGGAGCAGGACATGCTGACCATGTCTGCTGTAGTGTACAGCAGAGAAACTGCCTCGTGTTCTTGGAAGCCAGCCCTGTGTTACACAACTGCAGTTCAGAGGTTACAAAGGCAAAGGCTTTGCCAGCAGACTGCACACTTCAAAGCCGTGGCAACAATTGCTGGATCAAACAGAGAGGAAAGAAGTTGCCTGTGGGTCCCCAAAGCAAACTGGAGTCTCAGAAGAAAAAAACAGGATCCAGAAGAATCTTACTGAGAAACAATGAGAAAAAAACCCAGCTCATTTATATGGAACAAAAGCCCGAGTCCTCAAGAAACTCTCCAAGTTGCTTCCACATCCAATCAATATTTTCTTTAGCACATATGGAATGAGTCTCAGCCAACTTCCTCCTCCAGACATTCCTATTTCTGACTATCCTTCGAAAGAAGCAAGGCAGCTAATTCAAGATCTCATTCACATGAACAGGAGCCACCAGGCTTGCAGGGACAGTCTCATCATCCCATTCTCCTGACTCAACAAATTGCTGCAGATAAGCTCAGCCATACATCCAAATATATCCACACAATATATCCACACACATGCCCTTAGCTCACAGCAGATGTGAGGTGATGTCACACGAACTCTAACCCCCAGTGACAGACAGAAAACCTGACAACTGAAATTTCTTACAAATGCAAATGAAAGAAAGGAAATTTAAGACTGGTCATAGATGACACTGGGGTGGAGATGAAGCATGGTCTACAAAATCCACAAAAGCAAGGTGGAATTCCCATTTCATATAAGCCTGACTCTTTCTTAAGTCAGCACAAAAGTCACATCAGCTTAGGAATGGACCAAAAGAACCTTGGCTGAGGCACAATGCCAGCAATTTGGATTTGCTCGAGTATGACCTCTCCCTCCTGCTGCAGCAAAACCTCCTCAGAAGTTCTCTTTTAAGAAACTCTTTGCTGCAAAAATTAAAGCTAATGAGACTTCTCAAGGAGATGAAACCGCCCCCGTTTCAACTTCAGCATCTTGAGGCTCAGACTGTTCCTTGAAACCGAGGATTTGCAATGCACATGCTGCCAAAGAAGATTTGCTGAGGGTAAGAGCCTCCTCATCTGTCCAGTCAGCAACGTGGATGGTGGGTGTTCATCTCTGCTGCCTCAGTGAAGAGCACATCACTGCAGCTCACATTATCCCCAAAATGGGTCTGTGCAGAGATGTTTGACATTGATGTACAAGGGCCAGGGCACACATTATTTCCTGCTGACTTGCCAGAGCTCATCTCCTGGTGCCTCTAGACCCAGATATGAAAATCTAAACTCTGCCAAAATATGGGGGCAAATACTGCCTGAGCCTGCATAAACCTCATTGGATTTTAATGGCATTTACACTCTATTTTGTAGGATATGCTTGGGGTATTTATAGAGAATTCAGACACAGGAATTCAGGAACAGTATGCCTTAAATTCTGAAAAAAGAATCTCTGGACTGCAGCTCATGTTTGTGTGTCAGACTGTCATATCACGGTCAGTCTCAGCCACTGAATTCTTACATTCATTAAGCAGCAGTCCTTGTGGCAGCACATATTTTATACTCCTCTCTGTCCTGAAACCCCAGCATTTCCATTTGAGTGACATTTTACTGCTTCTTCATTATATACCAGGAAGGAATGCTGATGGATTAGCATCACATCCAAAACAGAAACTGGCATCATCTCAGACTCACGCGATTTACAGCAACCACTAACTAAATTGGGGTACTTTTTTTAGTTCCTACTCTTCCTTTTTTAGAAAAAAAAATCTTAGAAAATGCAATCCCAAAGGCCTAACAGGCCTAACACATTTACAGATGGCAGCAGTGAGTCATAAATGACATCTTTTCCTGGTACTATTTATGAGAGCCAAAAAACCTGAACATATTATGAGCCATTTATAACGTTCTTCAGCAGAACAGTCAGCCAAGAGACAGAGCTGAAAGCCTGTTGTAACAAAAGGTATCAAAGTGAGGAGGAGAACAGTATCTATAATTACTACTCCAGTGATAAAACAAGCACATTAGAGCAGATGGTTTAACACGAGATCACTATTAAATAAAACACTGGCTCCAATGCCAAGGGATGAATATTCAAGGACTGAACTGAGTAAAAGTGTATAGAGGCAGCAAACACAGCTCAGTTAACCCAGAAGCTCTGTGCAAGACTGACCAAAGAGATCAAACCCCACTTAATTCTCCATGTAGGCCGAACAATCCCTCTGCAGGCAAAACTTTCACAATTAGGAATTAATCAATGCAAATGACAGGACTGAGCATACTAATGGCACAGGAACTTGATCATGCCAGGCTGATAAAAAAAGGTGTGAAATTCAACCCCAAAACAAACCCAAACCCTAACAATATCAATTTGCAGAGCTTTTTCACGTACCACTTTAGGAACTTCCCAGTTCTTCATAAGAAACAGACACTAATTCATCTTCTTGGCAGTTTCACAGCTGTAGGATGTTGTTTGACAAAACAGGAGCCAAGTTACAATCTAAAAAGGGGTTCTTTTCATTTTTAGAAGTTTTGAAAAATATTTTATGGTCAAAAGTAAGGCTGGAATTAATTAAAGTGACTAAGGCTGCACCACAGATTATGGAGCTGCAATGCTCATGCTGCAGAGCAGGGCTCCAGCTCTTAGTGGGTTTGGAAGCAGTAAAAAGGATGCCACCACTAACAAGGCATTTTGAATTATTTTTTTCAACTTGCAGCTTATTTTTTAAATTAAATGTTTCTGTAATTTTGGTATTATCTATGTAATATCTTTAGCTGAGACTCAACACTTCAAAAGCTTGAGACTCACCTACTCAGCTCTGTAAGATGATTCAAATTATAACAGAAACAAGGAGAAGAAAAACAGTAGTAACAGCAGAAGGTACAAATGCATAACCAACGCATACCATTACAAAATGGTTTCGGAGTGAAAAGGCATTGATCATTGCGAGAGATTAAAATTTAAAATATCCAAACACTTTCTCAGTGACCCTTCCATACCCCTTAGGACTCAGGCTGGGCCAGACAAATCCCTTTGAGGATGCTGTGACTGGAAACACAAATCCTTCACCATCGACTCTCTCTAGCTGCCTGGACTCCCAGCAGGTTGGCTGAAGTTTCAGGTAAAGAGATGAGTGGAGCCTGTTAAACTACGCAAGATTTAAAAGCTGTTTAAAAAAAAATCTATGTAATATAAACATTTTTCAACCTTAAAAGTCTTTCTACACTTTAAGAACTAACAGATGGGAGACATACAGCCTTGGAGATGTGTGTATATATATAAATATATATATGTTTGTGTGTGTATGTATATGCATACATCATACACACATATATATATGGCACCAACAACCTCCACAGCAGCAACTGAGCAGTTGCTGCCTTGATTTTATACGGTCACACGTGACCATATAAAATATGAAGAATCAATGACACAAACCTCAGACACAATTACTGATCCTGCTTCACCTAAACCTTTAGTTTCTGACTATTTTGGGGGAAGAAATTTTATCCTGGAAAACTGGGAACCTTTGCTTTAAGGCTTGTCAAATGATAATACATATTTAATGGATGATTAATACATATTTAAGAGATGGCCCTTGGCAACTGTAACCTATGGTTGTATTAATTTAGGCAGGGATGAATAAGTAACATTAAGGTGTGGTTCTTCCTTTATCTTATCACTACACTCGCATGCATGCTTTGTATGGAAAACTTTATTTGATAATAAAAATAGCATTCACAGACTTTCTCCTTCTTTGTTGCTACATCATATACATAGTGTCTGTTCCAAGGAAAGAAGCTCTTACTGGGTAAGTCCACATCTACTCATCCTAGTGTTATGTATAAACCCAATTAAGTCAAATAAAGCTATGAACAATGTAGTATTTATATATGCATAGTGTTTTATAAAAAAGATTGGCCCACATACTGCTTTTCATCAACACAGAAAAGAGCATTTTGCCTATAGCATGTTGCAAGAAATGATGATTGGAGAATATAGACTGCATACAAGTGCTTAATAATACATAAGCAGGCCCACCATGAAGAAAGAAATGATATTCAAACCAACAAAAGCTTTAGAATTACTGATACAGTCTCCCATTTTAAAACAGCTTTACATACCTGATTCAGTTTACATTAAAATATATCCCCTGAATCAAATTTTTTCCATTTTTAGAAATATAAACACTTAATCACATTCCTCACACCTAAATTTTGTCATAAATCCTCTTTTATACAAGAAAAAGGCAACAGTTTTGTTTTTTTTTTCCAACAGGCTCTATTAATTACAATTTCAACTGTACACACAATGATTGGCCATCTTCTTTCTTGGTTTTGTTTTTACAGTACCATGGCAACAACAGTGATAGACTTGCAATGGTTTTGTGTTCATATGGAGGATGTGAGTCAGTATACATGTACACACCAATGCACTGGAAAAAGCAGCAGTTTACTTTAGTGGTCCAACAGTAACGGCAAACATTTTGGCTCAGCTAGGCAGTAATCCATTAAATCTTAGACCAATGCTACAGCAGACTGACCACACAGCTTGCAAATTTAAAAACACAACTTAGAAACTTGCAGGTTTCTCTTTTGCTGCTGTTCTTAGACTCAAATTTACAGCATATAACCAGGTATGGATAGGCTTCTACAACCAGGTTGTCCCACTGATTGCCTCTTTTAGCCTGTGTTTTTCCTTTGATACTTTTTTCTTTTTTTCCTTTTTTTTTTGTTTTTCTCCCCAGCAAGTGCACTCCCTTTGTCTCAGTAAGGATGAACCAGTAAAACAAAAAAAAAAAACCCCACAACCCTTTAAATACAGAGCAAGAAGAATTGAGAGCTTTTGGAATTTGGCAAAATAAAAGCCCACTGGTTTTGCCTGAGCAGAAGGAATACACCTACTCCGAGCAGTGCTCCCACCGCATTGTGCCTTGTCCCAGGATCCCAATCCCTTCCCCTGCTTCCAAGCAGACACACAATACCACATGCTGGGGTTGCTGTCCATGTACAGCTGGGAGATGAGCAGGGCTGCTGCCTTAATGACAGATCATCGTTACATGTTGCTGAGGCTAATGAGAGCTCAACAGTCCACGTTAGCGTGTGACACAGGCATGGTGGTGACCAGTCCTTCTGCCTCTGCGCATCCTGTCCAGGGGGCCTGAAAGTATAAACTGTTCACGGAACAAACTACAAATTACTTATTGTAAATCATCTTGTGCTGTGTGGGTTTGGTTGCTTTTTTTTTTTTTTTTTTTGTAAATTATTTATTATTATTATAAATATCCTTCATTGAAACAGTAGTCTCTTCAAACAGTTCTTGCAATTTTAGGAACATGTCTCTTTCCTTTTTAATTCCTTCAGCAGGAGCGCTCCATTCCTACTGAGATGAACAATTTTCTTCCTTCCCCACCCCCACCCCTTAAAAAATTTTCTACATACAGTGTAGCAGTGAGTCACTAGAGAACAGTCTGGATCAAATTATTCAAACTTGGTCATAAAATCCTTTGCCTATATTATATTACTGGCTACCCCCACTTACTATATTGGGGAGGGGGGAAAGTAGCCCAATAAAGGAATTATTTTTAAGAAATCTACAAAGAATGTAGAAACAAAATTTTATAATCCTTTAGGACCAACATTTGGCAAGTAATTAAAAAAAAAGAATACACTGAAAAATACTTTCTTTAATATTATACATCAGGCACAACGCTTTTTTTTTTTTTTCTTGTTATAAGATTTCATCTGCATAAACGGTTTTGTAGGATCAGCAGGTGGCGGATGTCTCGTCGCCTGCGAAAGCCAGGTGGTTTCACTCTCTCCTCTGCTCCCTTGGTGTGGGGAAGGCGACAGGGGCCCCGGGGAGCCCCTCAGATGCTGAGGTCGGTGCTGCACTCCTTGTAGGGCCGCCTGCGCTGCTCGGGCGGGTGCCTGCGGCTCGGCTCGTGCTTCCAGCCGGGGTCTTCCCTCTCCCGGTGGCCGACTCGTTCCTCCCTGAGCCGTCTGTCGGGCGACCTCTCCCTCCGCCGGTCGGACGACTTGGCCCGTCGGTCGAGGGAGCTCTCTCTTCTCCGCTCAGGGGACCTCCTGGGCTCCGTCAGTCTCTCCAGCGACCGCCGCCGCCGGCCGGGCGACCGCTCTCTGCGCCTCTCAGGGGAGAGGTCTCTCCTCCTCTCGTGTCGCTCCCGCCTCTCCAAAGTGTTGTCAGCGCTCCTTGTCCCTTCCCTGCGCTTTTCGGGAGACCTCCTCTTCTGCCCGTTCACCACCGCCCTCTCCGGCTGCCTTCCGTGCCTCCTTTCCGGCGACCTCTCCGTCCTCCTGCCTGGCACGTGGTCGTTGGTTTTAGAAGTCCCATTCCAAGTGTGGTGTTCATTGGGATGTCTGCTAAACTCTCTGCTGCCTTTTAGGTCTCTAACGTAAGTCCGCTTGTCCCCATGTTGTGATGATTTGTGAAGGTCTGGTGGATAACTGGACTCCGATGATGGGTGCTGCCGTCGGTCGGATGGCGCGGGTTTCATTTCCGATACATTTTGTGAACCTGTGGCGGGACTGTTCCTGTCACTGCTGGGGTCTGAAAGAAAATAACAGCAAAGGGTTTGGTATTGATGCCTTCCGTGGCGCTGTGACACCACTTAGCACTCTTCAGACTTCATTAGTGACAAAAACAAACAACTGTTAAAGCAGTCAGCGAAGGCTAACCGAAGCTTTTGTTAATTTAACTGTGAACAACGAGAGTTACAGGTTAGTACTGGTGCTGCTCTGATCGTTAGCCATGTTTTGGTCCAAGCTGATCTCATCTGTATGCTCTTCTGGGCATGGGGCACTTTACATTTTTCCCCAAGCCCAATTCATAATGTTTCGGTTACACTACATTCTTTCCAGTGGAAAAAAAACATTGTAGTTCAGGTTGTTGGCTGCTTTTTTTCAATAGCTTCCAATAAAGAGGGCCTTTAGGAAACAATTTGTGTCTTTTAAGACATTATAAAGAACTGCCTTCCAGGTGTGGGAGGCCTCGGTTCAAATAGCAGAAAATGTACAGAAAATAGAATTGATTATTAAGTTTTCACCTTGTAAAATAACATTTTGAAGGTGTGAGAATTAGACTGTAATCATGCCATTTCCATTTCATTTAAGGCATAGCTTAATCTCACTTAGTTCTACGATGTTATGTAAAGTCCTAGGGCAGATTTTGGTTTTGCCACAATGATTCAAACAATGATGACAGTAGTTATGATTTTTTCATATCAAAGCAATGGAAAGATACTGTAATATGTAGGATGGCTTTGATTCAAATCTAATCTCCAGTTCATTATTTTTCATGTACTATTTGAAGTAAAATACAGCTGAGCTACCTCTGCAAGACAAACTGCAAAGCAGAAGTAGAAAAAGAACGTCCAAACTAAACCCCAGCCCTGTGCTGCAGCTAAGCTACAATTACTCCTGTCATTTGTAAGGGATGTTTATGAATGATTCATTACAAACACGAAAAACATTAAAGTAGCTGCGCTGCCTTAATGCAAGTGCTGCTTTTATTTGCTTATTGTTTTCTTTCTTAAAGTAACTCCTTCGTGGCAGCTTGGCTGGCATTAGCCACTTCCTAACACTTGCACCCCAACACCCACCTTGAGGTGGACTGTCCTGATGGCAACGACTGAAAACCCTCACAAACACTTGTGGGGACAGATATTTTCTTTTCCCCTTTTTCCCCTTTTTGTCTTCCCTCCCCCCAAGCCAAACACTCTACATTCCTCCTGCCATCACGCCAAGCGTCTCCCATTTGATGGCATTTCCACTCCTGAGCTTGGGAGGGTCGGTGTGTGCATGGGCTGTGATTTTTGTGAATTCCAAGTGAAACCCGTGCTGCAACTCACGTGCGGGCAGCTTTGCTCTTATTAGCACTTTCAGGCCACAGCTGGGGGTGGGACCACGCTGCTTTTCTGTGGCCGTAAGCACGTGGCTTGTGGCAACCTGCCTATCACACAAAGGTACAAGCGAGGCTCAAACGTGTCCTGTGGTGTGTGTACTTACAATTTGGGGGACGCAGGGTGTTCGGGATGAATTGCTGTACATATAGAATATAGCGAAGCAGAAAAGCAACGTGAGGGAATTAGGCCACAGCACAAAAACACCTAATATTGATTTTAGCTACAAACCGTAGTTTGATTATGGCCCATAAGGTAGAAGCAAGACTCCCCGAGCTTGTCATTTCTCATACATGCAGCGATATTAGGAGGTATCATCGCTGAGGAAGGAAGAGCCCAGCACCAAGAAAAGTAAGAGAAAGAGAAAGAGAAAAGTAGAAAATTTAGATTCCCTATAATAAAGATGAAAGAAAGAAAAATCTTCATATTTTATCTTAGAATAAAGAAAGTTTATTTTTCCAGTCAGATTGTCTAGGCTTCACCCAAATATAAGGCTGCAAAGACAGCAGTTGTTATTATTGTGACATAAAGAGACATCTAAGAGGTGATTCAATAACCCAGACAACGAGAGCATCCATTCTAAAAGACAGCTGGAACAGCGACACAGAATGTCATAGAAAAAACATTAACAATCAAACAACAACGAAAAATAAAGTCCACCAGAGACCACAACATTAAAAATAAGTACAAAACTCATTACAAAAATATACAGCCTCATAGAGAAGCACGTTCCAATCAAGTCAGAAAAATATTGGAACTTAACATTATTAGAGGAACCATTTGCGACTGCAGCGAACAGAACAAAGAGAGAAAGGAGTCCCAAATGTTACAAGGATATTCTTTACAGTAGTGCAACCCCTGTATATTAAATCCTTGCTTGGAGAACGAACGTTTAGTGGTTAGCATTAGCCAAAAGAAAATTGGTGATGGATTTCCATCCTCAGTGCAACAGACATATGCTTTGAGAAGTGAAGCACTTAATTTACAGGGTATTTATGCAGTCTAGCATATGATACAGTACTGTACATCCAAAGGAGTATAGGAAAAGACAAAAGTAGAAAGAACATTACAGAATTTCAGTGCCATCATTGAACCTTCTGGTGTGCTATTTATATTACAGAAGTGTAAACCCACAACTTCCCTTCCATATCGTTAAACACTTCAATTGTTTGTTGGTTATACTCTGAATTGGCCATTTTAAGTTAAATAATGAGCAGACTGAGCAGAAACTCTCAAACACAGTACAGTAAATGAAAAGAAAATCTAGTTCATAAATTGTGCAGAAGGGTTTTGCTTCTGGTGCTAGGGCATGGAGAGAATGATAAACACAGAACTTACTGACACAGAAATAACCCAAATACGGGGAGGAAAGTATAAAGGACATCCCTTCAATCATCAGTTTCTATAGAAACCTCAAAGACCTTTGGTTGGGAGTAGCCCTCCATCGAGGGCACAATATTTGACAATTATCTCAAATAAATAAGACATAATTATAATATTAAATAGTGTGCTAAGTTAAGCCACCCAGCAATCCAACCTCCAGGGGAAGAAAAGGAAATCTAATGCAATTCTTAGTAAGAAACAAGGACTGACTGTTTCCCCCAAGACAGACACGAGAGCACCTTTTCATAACCTCCTCACCTTTTCAGACCTTACAAATTAACTAGTTGAAACCAGCAGACTGTTTAAGGGGGGAGAAAAGGGCTCAGGAGGCCAAATCAATATATTTTTGCAGTAAAGCTTTTTTTTTTTCCCTTCTTTTTCTCAAATAACTTTATAAATATTTACATAAATATTAAGGAAAGGCAAAAATCTCATAAGCCATCTCGGCATTAATGTCTATGGATACAGACAGGAACTAAGAGAAAAACCTAACCAAAAAAAAAAATCACTGCTTCAGAATAGTAACTCGGGATCCCAGTTTTTGCATTGATTAGAAGAAGAGACCTATGTGAAACAACAATTCAGCTGCTGAGAAACAGTTTGGCACAGTTCAATGACATTCCTTTTTTGGCTGGACAAGACAATAAGGTTTGGTTTGTTTTGTTTTGCTTTCCTCTCTGATCACCAAAAAATACTGCTATGATGATCTTGCCTTACACTGCGCCCCAAGTCCATGGAAGCAAGCAAAGGATGAAATGTGTAGAAAATTCAGCACAAGCGAGGCAATTATATGTTGCAAAGGTTGGTAAGACACTGGTGAGAAAGGAAAATAAAAAAGAATTCCCGCTTCAAATCTTGAGACAAATATTCATGGAGTGATGCCAGGGAAGAAAGGAATGTTTTCATAGTTTGACCCACCATATTCTGGGACAGAGCCATCTCCACGTTTCAGAAACAGGCGGACCTTGCGGCCACCATTTTTAATCAGTTCGATGGCCCGAGCGTGCTTCATGTTCTTGGTGGTTTCTCCGTTGATCTCTAAGATTTCATCACCGATCTGCCAACGTAAGAAATAGACTAAGATTAGAAACAAGTCCCCAGGAGGGTCCCCACTGGCACACCACAAGACAGTGGCCACAGCAAAGCTGGAACAACTATGCATCAGGTGAAGCTAAATATGCCTAACTCCTTCCAGTGACCATCCACAGTGCCCAGCATGCAGGAGTCTGGGAGGCACGAAGATAATGGGAAAAGCTTGAGGTATCAAAATATTTCACTGCTGTTCTGCAAAATCACACTGCAATTACTGTATTGCTCAATAGTAAGTGCAGTGTTGGAACTGCTGCTATTTTATTTAATTTCGATTACTTGTAAAGTCTTCAGTCAAAGGGGTTGCTTGTTTCATAGTCTTGCTCCAACTGGGATGTTCACAGAGCTTTTTCAGGTCTGTTTCTTACTTGGATATAGATACCTACCACGAATCAGCAAAGCTGATTTTGTAAATATAACCATTTATCAGGAGAAGAAAACAGGGCTTGGAAGAGCTTGTCAAAGCATTGACTTTCACAGGGCAGCACTGATTTTTCATCATATTTTCATCGGCAAAAATTCTGGACCCATAGATCTACCCCTAGCACGAGAATTTTGAAAATGCCCTTCACATGACATATCTGGAGACAACGACGTATGTGGGAAAGTTATAATGCATTCTTTAACAGAGGTCCAAGGAGTACATAAAGCTTGCCAAATTATTTTTTCAGTAGGCATTTTATAACATATGCCCTTGTTGTAATGTCTGTCATTTAGCTGATACGTGAAGTTAAGAATTAATGTTAATCAAAACCTACATTATAATTTTGTAACCCATGGGCCATAGACATGCTCTGTCCCCTCTCTGCCCACTAGCAGGCAAAGACCGTGGCTGTTCCATTTTCACTCTACATATGTGCCCCTTAGGCTTTAAACAACAGATCATGTACCAGAATTTGGAAGGCAGCACTGGAAGAAGGGGGTGAAGTCTTCCACTGAACACACACTGCTACAGACTGTGTACCAAGAGTGACAGATGCCATCAACAGAAGTAAATAGGAACCACTTTCAGTTCACATTTAATTTCCCTTTCAGCTGGCACAGCAGAAGGGAGAGGCAGGGAAGTCAGCTAATTCCAAAGAAACGTGGTTCAAAGTCAGTCTGTGCGTACCCTCATTTTGCCACATCTCTCAGCGGGCCCATCCTCAGCGAGACGCAGCACGTACAGATCCATGTTGTACTCCCGGCCGCCTCGCAGGCTGAAGCCAAACCCTTTGGCTCCTCTTTCTAGCTCAACAGTGTAAAAGTCTTGGTCCTGCTGGAGAGAAGACAACAAACGCACAATTGAACCAGAAGTCAAATGCTGCTCCGCTCTCACGTTGGAATTACTCAACCAGTGTTTTGTTAGTAATAAAAATGGAAAGTCAGTCGAATTTTCACACACAGACCAGGATTTGCTGCTTCCTCAGACCCCACTCTGCAATTTGGAGTTCTGGTGCTTGGTGAAGGGCTGTTGCAATGAGTGGGCATGGCCATGTCCCGTGGTGCATTTTTGGGCACCCCTGTTACACAGCACCTTCCGCGCCCAGGGCAGGAGGGAACATTTTGGGAAGGTGGTTAAAGGTTCTACCAACCAGGGAAGGCAAGGACAACCTCCCTCCCAGTGCCAGCTGTAGGGCAGTGTCTGATGGCACCTGGGGTCAGCCTGTGCCACGGTGCTGGCTTTTCGTTTTGTTACCACACCATTTATTCCTTTGCAAGAAGCTCGGAAGCCTTCGCATTGTTTTCTCAAATGCTATTATGGGGATGTTTTGAAGTCCCTAATGGAAGATGTTACTTCTGGGATGGCCAGTGGCAAGGAAAGTTAACAGTGAGATAGATAATCTCTCTAATAAGATGCCGTCTGTGCAAGCTGGAACGCTCCAGCTATCGCCCCTTATTAAGTTTTCCTCTTTTTTATTCTCTGACTTCATCATTTGCACACAACAATCCTTTCTGGAGAGGCCCCTCAAAACAGACAATTCAATAAACAAACATATAAATTATTACTGCCCTAAAAATGTCAGCTTTTTTTTCTTTATTTTTACTCCCTCAAAGTCTTGATGAGAATGTGTTGGAAATATTTCTCAGCTGAAAACAACAGCAACACATATTAAGAAACTAATCAGCAAATTCCTCTTTCTTTTCAGCAGATTGAGGGAGAGCAGCATCTCAGTAGGAATTTTCAAGGGAAATATTTGAACATAGCCCTCAAGCAGATTGGAAACAACAGTCTGTGGTAAGCAAAACAATTAGAGAGGTACTCCTTACCTGTGCTGCTTGGGGTGGTTTGAAATCAAACTGGGATTCCTGCTTTGGTTTGGTGTTGTTCCTGCTGTAATGAATGAGAGAAAGAGGGAGAGAGGAAAAATACAGCTCATGGGACGTGAAAGTGATGAAGAAGTAACTGAAGAGAGAGCATGTCAAGATGCCCTCCTCAAGGAAAACAATCTGACCTGGTCTCCTGTGGTATTTGCTGAGGAGTATGTGTGGTTGTGATTGTAGCAATTTTTTCTGCATTGGTCAATAAAGTAGCATTGGAGGATTCTGCAAAATAGATTTGGTTTTTATTATGAGGGAAGACCATTGGCTATTCACTGAAAGAAAAAAAGAGTTTTGCAAAAGCATTTCACTCAGAAGCATCATTACATTGTTTTTATAGAACTGGAGATGGGATCAAATTTCTCAATTCCCCAAATTAATATACTAAGTATGTATATGAAACTGTACATTCAATGGGAAAATGAAAAAAAAAAATTAAATTAGGAAATCTGGATTGGAAACCCCCCCGACCTTTAGACACATTCATGAAGACTCACTTGTAGATAAAGGATTGAACAATGTTTTGTCTATTGTGAAAAGACATTAATTCCAATCAATTAAGTCTCTAAATATTGTAGGTTGGGTGGATTAATTTTATAGTAGCTATAACTATCCCAGAGATTATAAGTTTATCAGTCCTTCCTCCATCAGAAATTGCAATCTCCAGCAGAATTGAGATGTGGATCTTATCCAATACCTCACATGATGATATTGAATGTGCCTAAAACCCAAACTTACTGAAATCCTTTGAAATACAACCCACTGCTGCCTGAGCACTGAAAGCAGGAACCTGGAGCCACCTGTACCAAATGCACCAACAACTCTGAGTAGCACTTACAAAAGGGTGCACTGAGAGAATACAGGGAGCAGGAGGAACTTCTAAGCCTAATTTCTGCCGTGATAAAGGGCTCTCAGCCCAGCATCGGCCTGTGCAAATTGCACATTTCTTTAGGCATGGAAGGGGGGGCTCCAAGGAGAGGTCCTGTCTGCTGCTTCCCACAGCTGAGGTGGGAGTAACTGAAAAGTGACTACGTAGATGTCCCTCACAGTATGGCAGGGCAAAATATTCCCCTTGTCATTCTGGAGCTGTATCACAGACTTCGGTAGGACCAGAGTTAACCCCATTCACTTAAAATTCTGCCTAAAATTCAGGTCATGTCAATGCCATTAGCCAAATGTTAGCAACACAGACTTGGAACTCTTCCGTATTGAACTCAACATATTTTCCAGAACTACATATTGGACCAGTCCTGAACTGATATTAGCATTGAAGAGGTTCAAATACTGAATTGCTTCAGAAGTCAGCAGTTTCTGAAAACACCCTTCCCCTCCCAGGGGAGTCTGACTTCAGAGGAAGTCTTGGTGGTACTCCATGTACCTTGATGGTGCTTAACCACACAAAATGTTCAACAGTTATGTTGGTTGCACCTGGAGAATGACGGGCACAGTCAGCAGAAACACCCACTCATCAGACATGGCATTCCCAGATAAAGCCACTGCAGTGGCAGGCACCTGCTCCTTTGCAGAACAGCTCTGTACACAGGAGACCCCCTCTTCGTGCCTACACCCATTGTATCCAGGAGAGAACCACAGACTGCAAGTAACGACAAAATACTGACCATGATCCACCTTTCAAGACCAAAATCTAAACTGAATACGCAGCCACTAAGACAACACTGACAAAAACTGGATGGAAACATCTGGCTCTGCAACACAAAATTACAAAGTCTTCTACCCTGCCCTTGTTTGCCTCTCAAGCTACAGGCATCCACTAATTCATTTTACTGGCTGTGGAGAAATCTGCCACTATTAAACAGAGTCCAGCTGTAATACAAAATTGCAGCAATGGGAGAGTTTTTGCCTGAATTAAGATGTGGTGGTCATGGGCTTACTTGGTCCTGGGAGTTTAATTTACTTCATGGATTTATTTTAATTCTGGAGAGATCTAGGTAAGGGGAAGCTTTTTCCATTCTGTAGCTATTTGCATGTCAAGGGAAATTCAGGAAAAGGGACAGAGAAAAAGAAGAACCACTTAAACAGATGGGTGCAATAAGAACACAGCTCCTTTGCCTGCAGTGCTGTGCCCAAGTTAACATGCCCAAACCCTCAGCATATGGAGCTGAAACATCTCCCAGACCAGAGCTGGCTTGTGTCCAGGGGCTCAGAGAGCAAGAGAGGCTCCCGGCTCTGCCTGCACCTCTCAGGGTAGGCACGACCAAACCACACCCTTGTGATGATGTGCCACTGACAGCTGGCTTGTGTAAGAAGCAGATGTCCCTACGTGTAGTTGCACTGTTGGGGTTTAAGAAATAATTCTGTTTATTTTGTAAAGACGCCTTGATGTTAAAATCTGTCTCCTACGTAAGAAAGCCCCAAAACACGGTTAAGTGTTCTGTATTCATCCAGAACAAAAGCCTCTGAAATCCTCCACAAATATTTGGAGATCAGATGAAGATGGGCTTCAAAGAGAATGCAAGATTCCTACCCTTTAGTAGGTCACGCTAATAATACCAAGCAGAACAACAACACATCTTTGGTACAGATGTATCTTCACACCACTGTACTGCATCTATCTTTAGCCCACCCCATCCCATGAGTCAGGAGCTGTGCATAATTTTGCCAGTGTTTTAGACTGGTTCAGGATGCATGCCAGCCACCATGCAAAACTGGAACAGAATATAGCAAAAATTATCCTTAGTACAATTATAATCATGCATTCTAAACCCTACATATTTCACTGATTCCTTGCCCTGTTCTGCCCTAAAACTCTCTGTCACTAATTATATGCCTAATCTAAGCTTGTCCTGTTCCAGCATTCTGTATCCTTGAATCTGCTGGAAGTGTGGTAAAGCATCATAATTTCATTGCAAATACAATCCTGCAGTCATCTGTGGCAATTAACTTGTGCAAGACTTATTACAAAGCAAAAACCGTTGGTGTTTTTAATAATGTTAGAAGAGATTAGCAGTGTGAGTTTATTGTGAGTCTTGTGATGCACCTCAGTTCCATGTTTATCTGACAAGTTGCTTCTGATTTATGCTCCCCCCTCCTTGAAGCACACAGACCATTTACATTTGCCAAAAAAGCACTCAAAAGGAAACAAAAGAAAACAACAAATCAAGAAAAGCATACCAAGACATCAAAAAGAAAACAACACTGAGACCAATTTCTTGTATCTCATGGGGTTTCAGAGCAAATCCCTCAGAGATTTTTAGAGTGTTGTGAGTGTTGTGTCTTACTGTCTTTTGGAAAATAAATGCAGGTAATACTATGCGAAGTTGGCAATCTGACTTGGAATTTCAAAGTGACAGTAAATAAAAAGACTTGAAGCCGGAATTGCTATGAAAGCAGAGTTGATTCCTTCCCTAAAGAACAGCTTTCCCTCTTCTCCAGGAATACGGGGTGTTGATCACAGGTACGTGTTTCCCTAACCTAAGCAATTTACATGATATTTGGGACACATAATTGCATGAGCAAGACCGGCTGAGCATTTATGTCAGGAGGTTATATTCTTAAAAAATTCTTAAATCCTTCAGAAGCTGCTTATTTCTCAGACGGTTTTGCTTTTCTAGAAAATAAGCCCTTTATTTATTTAAAGATTCACCTTCCTTTTTATCAGATACTAAAGTACAGGTAATGAACAATTCTTCCCTCAGTTTATCTTCCAAAACAGGCATGCACAGGCCAGCTCAGATGTTAGCTTGATCCACAGCCATTTTATTATTCATGAACACCCTATTTGCTCCAAGCAGCAGAGGATTACACACCATTTGACCTGGTAGCCACTAGACAGTAGGAAAATAAAGCTTTTGTGCAAAACAGATCACCCTAAACAGAAATAATTTATAAACAGATCATTTCTCATCCTGGTCTGTGGGGAGCAATGTGGAAAGGTTTCTGCCCAACAAGCTCTCACTTTGAACCCATCCACGGCAGAGAAGCACAATAAACAAAGAAAATACTTAGAATTTAGAATGACATTAATTTTAGTTCTGCTGCAGATACTTTACCAGGTTTCTGATCAGTTCCTATCTGGGGATCAAGCTAGGGATTAATTTAATGGAACTGATATATAACACAGATCCTTATTTTTATTAAATACTTCAGTGACCTGAAATCAGCACCAAGTGTCAGCTTATTATTAGGGATCCTGCACGTTCCCTCTCATCTGAAACAGTGAGATCCTGTCTAGGGTAGCCCTTAAAATGCAGCTTCAGGACCATCACCATTTAGGCAGTCATTTAAAAATGTACTGAGCTTGCTCCCAAAGCAACTTACCCAGAATAAAAGCAAATCTGCTTTTAAAACGGCTTAAAACATGTCAAAGTGTTTATCTCTTTCTGTGATCTCTTTACTCCATAGCCTGCTTGTGTCTACACAAAGCTTCAGGAATCCCACATACTAACAAGTGATTCCTAAATATTCTAAAGCTGCATTATTAAGCTAAGAATCAAACCAAACTGTATCGAGAGATCCATCAAATTTATGGAAGATCATTTTAAGCAGATACATGGAACACAGTATTATTTTTTTAACGTTTAATCAGCACCTCCCTGTTAAAAACCAGCCATCTCTACAAAAACAATGAAAAAAATAAAGCTATGGGAGACTCACAACCTCCCTCACTGCTAATCCCCAAAGTGGGAGCAGAAATCGAGCCCTCCACGGCTCCGCAGCTGCACGTGACAGAAAAAGCCCGGGGAACAGCACCAAGGAGAGGGTCAGGTAAGACAGCAGGAAACAGATACTTTACCATCTCCTGGAATGATGCGCAGGGTGACGGTGTTTCCCGCTTCCTTAATGAGGTTGACGATGTCTGAATGCGACTTGTTGGTGATGGAGCACCCATTGACGGCCAAGATCCGGTCGCCTACTTTCAGCTTTCCACAGCGGTCTGCGGGGCTCCCTTCAATTATCCGACCTATTTTGTGAGGCATGGCCACACATGCATTTCCCGCTTTTGTATTGGTTTGGGGGGTTGTTTTTGTTTTGGTTTTGTTTGGTTTTTTTTTTTTATTGTTTACATATGTGGGAATATGGTGAAGGGGAAAAGGAAAAAAAGGGTTGAAAAGGGAAAGAGAAGGTTAAGGGTTAATTAATTAATGCATCAAGCAAAAGTTATTATAGGATAGCTTTGCTGCCAGTGTTCAAAACATTGGCAATCAACTAGTATGAGTGCACAACACTTCACTTCTTCCACAAAAAGGTGTTTTGTTAATCCCTCAAAACTCCCCCCAAAGTGGATTTCTGTTAATAAATGGTGTGATTTTTATTGACTACAACTGCACTTAGCAGCCCCACTATAACCCAAATCTGATTTGGTTTTTGAAGAAAAAAATTGCAACTGTTTGTAGAAAACTCAACCTTTCTCCTCCAAGATTACATTGGTGTCAGCCTCTCCAATCCTCCTCTAAGCCAACTGCTGCTCAAGCTTCTGCCAATGTTTTGTTCTTTCTCAATTCAGAAAGATAAAATCGTTCTAGGCCTAGGAGGGAGAGTGGCTCCCTTTCTACCACACAGACCCACTCTATCAGCGCTGCATGGGGAAGCACATGAAACGTTTTTCTTCCATTGTGAATGAAGGTACTACCAGGGAAGGCACAGGACCACTACAGATGGGCCAAGACTGACAAAGGCAACCTGTTTGGTGCTGGCACCCACCTCAGCCTCTACTAACCCTTCCTCTTTTATGATCTTAGAGGGCACCAGGTGGGAACAAGGAAGGAATAAGGTTCTCCTCATCCAAATACCTCTAAAACCACACAT
This sequence comes from Melanocharis versteri, assembly GCA_013397845.1. Lineage (NCBI taxonomy): Eukaryota > Metazoa > Chordata > Aves > Passeriformes > Melanocharitidae > Melanocharis > Melanocharis versteri. The sequence goes on along the minus strand of VZTG01008686.1, from coordinate 162,752 downwards.
TGAGATGTCTGACACACAGAGTGAGAGCACTTTAGGATGAATGTGTTCTGGAGACAAAATTCTCCTCCTGTTCCATGCAGATGTTTTGTTTCAAAAACACAGAGCTGTCCGTAACATGCAGAATTGGGACACAGCAGATACACAGCATCACTCAGACAAATCCAGTGAGCTTTTTTACAGCTCCTTTATGGGGGCAAGAGGCCTCGGGGCTCACAGCACATGGTTAAAGCCATGGGGTACACAGAGTGGTCATCTCACACTTTGCATCCACAATACATTCACCCTCAAGATGCACTTTCCCATCTCTGCTGTAGTCTTTATGTGATTAGTAGTTTTAGAGATACACACACATGACAACACTAGAAAGACCATAAAGAAGAAAAGGCTAAGACAAGGATACGGGAGGTTGGAAAGATGCGATGAAAACTGGCAGAAAGTGTTAATATTAGTTACAAACATTAAGGAGATTTTTTTTATTTTACCATGATGTTAGAAAGTTTCTCCTTCTGGTAATACAAAGCCCCATCCAGCTTGCAGGCTGTTTTGAGGATATGAGTTTCTACTCTATCCAATCCACTAAACACAGGTGACAGAGCCCACACCAAAGTGACCAAGGTGGGTTTTAGAACCAGTTTGGCCCATCTCTAAATACTACCCATGAAAGAAAAAAACTACAAAGCAGGTCCAGAGCAAGCACCAGACAGCAGAGGGAACACATCTCATGCGGAGTATTAGGAAAAAACTGAATATACTTGAAAAAATTAAAGGAAAAACAGTCACAGATCAACAGATCTCCTTGGGAGCCCCTGCACAGAAAACTTCCAGTTAGCAAGTATTTTGGGCTAAAGCAAACACAACTTTTTACAACCTCAGGTCAAGGTTTCTCTGCAGAGAAGTGTTACAGCATAGTCTTCATACAGTAAAAGTTATTTACACACATTTGCAAATCCGTTCAGAAGACAAAAGCACGCCCTCTGTTCTAGACTGTGTTTAGCTTAATCTGTTTTATATTACACCATTGTGCTCTGGCACCAAAACACTTATTTTGGAACAGCACTTTCCAGCAGCAAGGACAATGTGAGAGCCTAGAACCTGAGAACTGACAGAACTCAGTGCACTTGTTTTATACTATGTATTTCCCCCTTGAAATCTCTGCTGCCAGACTGCCCAGAAGAGTGTTAGAAATGGCCTGTTCTACATCAATACCAGCAAAGGAGGGAGTGCTCCCTTGATGTATTACTAAGGGTGTCACTGATGGGCAGTGGCAAGAAATGTCAGAAAATAAAGCCTAGGAGAAAGAGGGAAAGGCCACTTCTTGCACCTGCGTGCCCCAGGAGCACTCAAGCTGCACAGCGAGCCTGCAATGCCATTTTCTCTGCAAACCACAACACTGCTGTGGGAGGTGCTGTGAAGATGGCCAAGGCAGTGCTCTTTCCTTTCCCCCCACCCCTGTCACGTGCTACAGGCTAAGGGAACACCTTCCTTTACAAAGCACAAGCGGATGCCGCCTCTGGCCTCCTTTTGGAGAAGATGGAAAGGGAAGAAAATAGCATCTCTGACTGGTTTCCCCCTTACAATGACACTTCTGCTTGAGAACAGGCTGTTCTGGGCATATTTGCAAAACCAGCTTACGTACATCTCCTCTGCAGCAACCCCTGGAAACGGGTGTGTGCCTAGCAGAAAGACTGTCTTCAGACAGAAACCACGGCCACCTCTATTAGGTCAGGATATTACGTGTGACAGAGCTTAAACTTAATTTTCTCCTACTCTGAAGAAATGGATTTGGGAAGAGGTGAAATGGGTAAAAGAAACATCCTGTTCTTTTAACAGTATTCCCCATTTTATATCTCACCAGCAAGCACTATTAAATAAAACTTTCCAGCTATCAGCATGCTCACTCCATAATGATGATCAGAATAACCCTGATTGCCAAAGAGAAGTTAATCAGTTTAAGCATTACTGCTTTTAAATCAACTGGCTTGATTCCACCATCATGAGACATATTTCATTCCACCTGCTACATTTCTGCACTGGCAAACAGCATCGCTGGGAGGATCCCCAGCTGCTCCTCTGAGAGCAAACCCCAGAGAGGCTCTCCCAGAAAGCGAGCATCAGGAATTGCCATTGGTGGCATTTTAGCTTTTCAGGTTGGGATTTCTTATTTCGCTTTTCTCGACTCAGTGCCGAACGAAACCCAGGAGGCAAACACCTACCAAGTCTTTGCCTCTGATGATGCTATTAATTACATAAATTGGGGCACGCTCATGACTTTCAATTAAACAGATCCCCACTCTCCTCCTTGTGCTGCAAACCTCGCGCCTGACTCGAGGTGCAATGAAAGACCCGCGAGACTCACCGAACGTCGTCCCCGCCTCGGGCCTGCTCACCGACGAGACGATGACGAAGCCGAAGCCCTCGTTCTCTCCACGGCGGATCTCCACGTCGTAGGGCTGCACCACGGTGCTGACCACCCCGCTGCCCCCGCCGCCGCCGCTGCCGATGCCGCTGGTGCTGCCGCTGCCCGAGCTGACCGTGTTGAGGGAGTTCTGGCTGCCCTGCGGCGTTCGCTTCTCCTCCGTCAGCGAGGCCGGCTGGTTGCTGCTGTGGTGGGAGGAGGCCGGGGATGGGACTTCATTCTCTGCCTTGGGAACTGGGGAGGGGAGGAAAAAAGAAGGCTGTTCGAGCAGGGTGCGCCATTTATTGCTTGGAAACAGCCGTCTACTGAGAAAAGGGTAAAAGGAAATCACCCGCTTTAGTCTATCAGTTGTATCGTGGCCATGCTTTCAGATGCCACCACCAACAGCTCTGCTCAGTGGTGGCACTGCCCACACATGCCCACCCTCTCCTGCGTGTGGTCATTCAGCCAAAGCTGTCCACTGCCAAACTGCAGCCTGGTTAAACCAGTGCAGTGCTGCGTGCTTGGATGCTCTGTGGCATTTTAAACCTGGATTGCATTAGTTCAAAGGCGCCTCCTCTAGCTATTGCATCCCCACTTCAGTTATATGTGTACAACCGTATGGACGCTGTACATATATATGCACAAGCCACAAGGAGAGGCAGTAATATCTCACGACACCTTTTGTGTGGTTTTAAACTCAAAGCTATCAATTAGTGCACGGATTGCCCTTGATTAATGGGATCTTTAGTAATAACAGTCTCTCAACATGAGCAAAACAACTTGTGAACCAGAGGCTTCTGGATAGAAGAACCAGCAACTATCATCTGTGCAGTCTGGTGCCGACATTGAACATTGTTAACACTAATATTAAACAAGTGTTTAACAGCAACTGAAGTTGGAAGGGGTATTAGTTTAAAATCTAATCAGCTACCACAAGGCTTGAGGAAATCTCAAAAAAATTGCTTAGTCCAGACTCTGCTGGAGTGAAGGCCAACTATACCTAATATCAGTCCTGACAGATGTTTGTCTAATCAGCTGTTAAATATCTCCTCAGGCAATCTATTGGTTGCAATATCTGACTTAAATCTTCCCTGCTGCTACATAAGGCTATTATTTCTAGTGCTATCTAACAGGCATATGGAGAACATATTATTCCCTTCCTCTTTGCAGCAGCCTCTTATAGTCTTGGGGAGTTTAATACCTCCTCCCCCTCCTCTGCTTTAAGCTAAAGAATCCAAATATGTTCAATGTTTCCTTTCAGACCATGTTTTCTAGAGCTCTCCTTATTTTCCCTAGTCCTCTGGACTCCCTCCAGTTGGGCTCTCTCCAACTCAAATATGTCTTTCTTGAAGTGCTGGACCGTATTGCACTAAGCCATCATCTGCTGGGAAATCAGGAGAGTTCCCCCCTGCCTACATCCCAGCACAGCCTTTTTCTTCACCTGAGCCAACCTCAGCGTAAAGCTCGTGGCCCACAATAGCTTCCACTTCTTGTTACCCAGCCTGTTCTCTGCAGCCCATTTGTGCAGCTGAGAGCAGCATATTGCACTTGTCCTTGCTGAATGGCTGCCTCCGCTAATCAGCTCACTTCTCCAGTTTGGAGAATCAAAATTATGCTGAAGATCCTAAAAGCATCAGCAAGAAAATGGATGGCAAACAAAAATCTAAACCTCTAAAATCATGATGCAAAAAAAAAAGGACTTTAAAATATCCTTGGATGGAAGTCCTGTCTGCACTTATACACTCAAAAGTGTGTACTAAATATATAGCATTCTTCATATTAAGAATACAGGAGCACAAAATTCCCCCTCCGTGAATCTCACGACAGAGAGTACTCATTTAGGTGAACAATCTTTTTCTACTGGCTTAGAGATGACAGGGGGAACAAGGGACTAAAATTCAGGAACAGCCTTCTCTACAAAGTTATGCTGAAATTTAAAAGCCTGCGAATATAAGGTGAAAGAAGGGACTCTGAATAATTTATCCTAGAGTAAGTGTCCACATTTGCAATGATTCAGAAATAGCTCGATCTGCAGTAACATGCCTCTGAATGAAATACCAAGAGAGATCTCATGCATCTAAATCTTTCATGGTAATTTCCAGCCTGGAGGCTGTAAAACTGCACAGAAAATCTACACACAAAAACAGTACCAAAATTCAGCTGCCCTTCCCCTTCCTCCCAATGCTCTTCTAAAGCTTCTCTCATATTGCCAGATCCTGGTCAAGAATTAAAGAGAGGCTGTCAGAGGAGACACATAACCTGGCGTTTAATCCACATTGAGAAGAAGGAAAAAAATGAGAAGTGAACATTTATTTATTATTGTGCAGAAGGAGCTCAGGCCTGGATAAGAACACAGAGCTATTTTAGAGGTACCCTTCTAGTCCTAACTTCCACTGAGGGCCTAATTTCCAACCTGAATGTTATTTTGATTCTCTCTAAGATCAAAGTACATCACTGCCTATTTATCTGATGATGCCTAAACTTGAAAAGCTACATAATATCCTTTTTTTTGAGTGAGTTAAAGCAAATCCCACACCTGAGTTCCTAAAGGGACTCAAAGGGAGAGGCAGCACTCCGAAGTTACTCCCCAGTATTAAACGTAAGGCCACATGTTATGTAGAAAGCTAATGCTCGTGTCTTCATTTTCTCTGTTATCAGGACATTTTTCCATCACTTATCTGGGTGCCAAAATGGTACCAGGCAGTGTCACTTCTCTTGGCATCTTTGTCTTTCTGCCAGCTTCTTTTTTGCTTCTTTAGATCCTACACTTGTGCAGTGCGTGCACAATGCCCAGCATAACTCAGCATACAGAAAACTCTCCAGACCTGTGCAACCTGGTCTAGTGGAAGGTGTCTCTACCCATGGCAGAAGGGTTGGAAATGGATGATCTTTAAGGTCCCTTTCAACCCAAACCATTCTATGATTCTGTGACAACAAACACGCACACCCTGGCCCACCAGAACCAACAGTGTTTACAGTTTCCCATCCTGAGGTCACTTGACTGCGTGCTGAAGCTTCCCCTGAGCCTGGGACACCAGCACTGGCACTCACTCTCTGCCCTTGCCTCCCCTCCTGCACACTCTTCATCATCTTTTCCCTCACTTCCAGTTTAAGGGTGACTATCAGGCTGCACATTTACTTTGGGAACTATACAGAAAACACAAGCAGTTGGCCACAGTGTCTGTTTGCTGCGTAAGACAAACTAAAAATTACATGTTGCAGCTGAACAGTTCCCTATTTTATCAGCAACCTTATGAAGATTGGCAAAGCCAACCAAGAGAGTCTTGACTGGAAAAAAAAATACTTGACACTTATTTGATCAGGAACAAAAAAGACTAAAAACAGGCAAAAGAGGAAAAACAACAGCACATCCCCTGAGTTTTCCCAGCACTACAAGGAGAAGCTTTTTTTTTTTTCCTTAGACCATTTGCTGAACAGATGGGATCCTGGCAAGAAAATCTACCCCTGCAGGGTGATACTGCAGCCTACCTGTGTAAACCACTTTGCGCCTGACGGTCAGATTGACGTGACCTTGTTTGGCTGCCTGTTGCATAAGCTGGACCACAAGCTGGTGTGACTTCCCCACCACGGGCGTCCCGTCCACACAGATCAGCTCATCGCCCGATCGCAGGCGGCCGTCGGCATCAGCAGCACCCAGCGGTACAATGTGACCGATGTAAATCTGAGGAATTAGCACAGAAGGAGAGAGAGAGATGAGAACGAGCTCAACAGCCAGCTGGAAGCAAGGGGCACTTGTAGTTAGACACGATTTAGCAGGGACATGAAATTGTTGACAAATGTCTGCTGGTCAGGGAAGTTGCTCCTGTGAAAGCAGTTCTGTGTGAATACAGTATGTTGTGAAATTGTAATAAATAGACATCTTGTTTCTTTAGGCAGTCCACTCACTCTTAAGGACAGACAGCCTTGGGAAATGTGTTCAACCAGACAGTGACCAGCAGAAGATGGTTAAAAGCACTGAGGGTCTTGTCAGGGAAGCTGAGATTGAGCTACCCTTTCAGTTGCCTCTGGGATTTACAAGCTCTGCACCACACGCTTGTCCACCAACTCAGCCTTGGTTTATCTTCAGTGAGCTCTGTGGAGTTACTCTAACATGAGACGATTCATGGTCTCTCTACCCATAAATGAGCAAAATCATTTTGGCAGGGAAAAACATGGGAATTCATGCTGCCACTATCTAGCTGTGACCTGTGCAGCACATGAAAGGATGACACCTCCCCCAGGCACTGGATAAAGAAGTTAACTGAATTCAAGGAGAGAACTGAGCATTCTAAGATCTGAGAACCTGGCATTCTAAGATCAAAACACTTGCAAACATGACCAGGACATCCTGTCCTCAGTGTCCAAGGACCTATGTGTTCTCATTTGGTTTATCATTAAAGAAGAGAAGCAAACCCATTTTGGCTATGGAGTTGTGGGGTTTTTTTGGAGGGAGGGTGGGGAGGAGATGTAGGATACATACAGTTCACTAACTGTTTTAGCAGTGATGCTACGGCATAGCTCTGCACATCTGTACATTCTACTGCTGTGTTTCTGAAAGATGTCACAAACTAAAACATGATACTCACAGGCTCTCCAGGCTCATTTCCACCTAGAATCCTAAATCCAAACCCGGTTTCCTTTCTCCATAGAAAGATATCCTGCTCCTGATAATCTGGAACTGAAGGGAAAGAAGAAAAACTGTAATTTTTAATCAAAATACCACACCTTTTTACCCAAATCAGGACTACTCAGATGTACATAAAAGGATGTGCTGTGCAATTTTAACCTTTAAATGAGGTGGGCTTGAAGACCACCTCATTTTTACATAAAAGTAGAGACATAACTATGAACATTCATAGTTTTAAATAGTAAAGGATTATTATTTAAGTCACTATTAAAAGTTATGCAGCAGTTTCTACTTTCTAGGTATCTAATTGTGACTTGCCATTTATTTATCACTATAATATTTCCTTCTGTCAATATTAGCATCATTACCCAGTGCAAGAGCCTCTTCCAAATAATCAATAAATAAATGTGCACAGCAGAGAATTACTCTGCCAGAAACAATACAGCTGCCTCCTCTTTCATGGGAGACAAAAGAGCCACTTGTTATGACTTCTACTGCTTATTAACTTTCCCAAGCATAGTTTGCTATCTGTCTACCAACTCTGCTTTAAATAACTATGGGACAGATCCCCGGTTGGTGTAAATCAGAAGGGCTCCACCCAAAACAATGCAGCTCTCCTGACTCTCACTTGCTCGTGTGCAGGCTCTGCAAAAGCACTGAAGAGATAAAACCAGCTGGAAACATAAAAAATCCCAACCTCACCTACTCATTAGTATGGAACACCAGCAAGGTTTTTACAATGAATATTACATACAGTGAAGTACTAACCTTGAAGCGCTGTTGAACAGTAATGCTTTATATTAACTGACTCATGCTTCCTTTCATCCCTTTTTTAAAAATGCAAAACTAATTGCTAACATTATATCATATCAGAAGACAACTTCAGGTTCATTTAATATTTATTGGATAGTATCTGTAACACTGACTAATTTTGTAATGATCCCCTCCCAAAATTTATAATTAATGATAATAAAAAGCTGTTGCTTTACCAGTCAGCTGCCTATAGCTTCAGCAAAGAAACCAAAGTATATTGTTCAGGAATCCAATTTAAGTAAGTGCCTATTCAGACACAGGATGCAGCACGTTTAATGAAACATCATCTAGCTTTCTCTATCTATGAACAGGTTGTTTTCCACTGGCATCGGATTGGGGCCTAATTGGATTTTACATTGTCTGTGCTTATTGTGAAGAAATTTGGGTCTGCTCTGGTGCTTGTCAGTGTTAAGACTTTTGGTTACCTCTGAGGGTGTCTCTTCAATGAGTTAAAATATAACATGAATTGAAGAACTGGGAATACTAAAAATTAAACAAATAGGTGAATGGTAAGGTACAGATGTCTGCTTCGACATTTTCATTTAAACTGGCTTTACAGATAATATTTTCACATTTTAATTATCTGCAATTATAAGCTAAGCTTAACACCCGTGCCCTCACTGAATTAGAGGCTGATTTTTGTCCAGACACAATTACAGAGCGCTCGGGTGATGAACAGGCCGGGTGCCTGCGTGGCTCATCTCCTCTGGCTGAAGGCAGTTTGCCACGCACAGACGTGCAGCACAACAGAATTCAGACAATGAATTAATTGCTGTTTGTCACCGGCTTCAGCGAGGGGAGCGTGACAAGCAGACACAGTTGGGAGCGTCTCTCCAGCCCTTCGCAGGCTATTTTGGCAAAGGCTGGCCCCAAACAATTAATAGTGTGTGTTGGATCTGTCAGAGGTAAAGCGGCTTCTGCAGAGAGCTCCGGCGTGGGCCCGTGTCCTCGGCATCGCTCAACACCTTCCCATTTGTCACCCCTCCAGTCTCACTGAACGACGCCGTATGGCCCTGGTTTGGGTCCCAGCTACACAATTAACGCCGCTGGAGGGAACAGCAGGCCAGGCTGGGCCAGCCGTGCCAGACCAAAGCACCGAAAAAAGACGAGTCCAGCCCCAAAGAAGCCAGTTCTCTCACAGAGCGCTCCTCCCACTGGAAGGATTACAGCGAGGTGGAACACAGATACAACAGACACACAGACAACACACCTTTACACAGAATGAGTACAAAGCTCCTTTCACCACTTTTTGCAGCAGCTTTGCAGGGCAGTGATTCACTGGCACAGCCCAGAACACCCGTCCACCCCAGAGATTCAGAGGTGACACCCTCTGAGGTTCCACACCGGAGAATTATTTTAGGTTCTCCCATTATTCAGTTGCAGCTCAGAGGAGCCACTTTCCTTACTTAAAGGGAACCTGGTGCTGCTGAAACTTTGTTGAAAATGCATGAAAAATGGCCTCTAGGAGTCATTCATTGCAACCCTGCACCTTGACTGATGTCAAGCATGACTGACTCAGATAAAACATATACGTAGCCCAAACGGGTAAAATTTAACAGCAGTCTGCTTGTCCCAAATGAAACCAGACCATTTGGAGAGCAGTGCAAAAGTGGTAAGAAGAGTTCTGTGAATGGCAGGAAAGGTGGGTGATGCAGCCCCGTTGATGAGCCTCCTGGGCAAAGTCATGAAGGAAACAGGAACACGATACCCCCGCCCCCAGCTGCCTACTCCACCCAGCCAGGACAGCAAAGCCAGGCTTTGCCCCTCGGTGGCTAAGCTTGGCATATGGCCCTGCCAGACTCCCGTGGTGATGAAGAGCCCCCCGCCACAGAGCAGCAATGACACCAGAACAAGACATCACAAGACACAGATACATTCTCGGCACAGTCTTACATTCTCCAAAACTCGTGGAATTGATTTCTCTCTCTCTCTCACCCTTGCTCAGTCCAGTTGCAGGTGAAGGTGACATAGCTGTAATATTAATTTTACAATTTTGCAAAGCTTAATGTATCTGCTTTCTTGTTAGTTCATTTAATTAATTGTGACTTTATGGGTCATGTTAGGCTTTCATGCACAATTTGTTAAGGTTATAGCTACTATGGATTATGACATACTAAGTTCCACATCTCTCTGCACATACTGTGCACATGTGGATATAAAATACACACACATATGAATTTATACATTTATGCACATGCATGCAGGTATATTTGAAAAACCTCCTTTTTTCTCCTTCGAGGAAAAATTTCTGTGAGAACACCTTAAATATACTTTTCTACAAAAAACCTTTCACCTTCATGACACGACTTAGTTTTCCAAATGGAAATACCTTTGTCTAACGTTAAAAGAAATTCTAAATACGTGGTGATGAACAATGAACATAGTGCTTAATTACCAATCATTTTAATCTAACTTTACTATGCAAACTCTAACATGTTATATAAAATGAAAATGTGCCTAGTGCGACATCAGTTTCAACACAAGATGGATTCAAGAATGATCAGTATGAGTTTGCTTTAGTCACTGGCTCATTTGAGGCAGCAGCACTTTCAGTGACTCATAGCTTGGCAAAGCACAAAATATTTAAGGCCCAGATTCAGCAAAGTATACGAGGACAAGTCTGAAATTAGGAATGGACAGTCTCACTGAAGCTGGTGGAGAGTTTCAGAGTTGAAAAGTCCTGCAATTTAGGCATAGATCTCATAATATCCCATATTTGCAAGAAATCAATTTTCTAAACTATCCCACTGCAGGAGAATTCCATTTTTTTTTTTTTTGCCTTTTCCCTTTAACCAGCCCTTTGTGGTGGCATGGAAAGGTTTTGAAGGATGGCTTCAGCACGAGCTCTTGACAAGATGAACAAGCTCACGCGACGTGCTGGGAGTACCGTGGTCCTTTTTAGCAACACATTCTCCAAGGGCATGGATACATCTGTGTGCCCAAGAGTATCACTGCAACTGTTTGTCTGCTGTTAATATAATAAAAGGACATAACCCTACCAAAGGGCTTTTACTAAACATCATCTTTCAAGTCAGTCTGATCATTTCGGCAGAATATTCTTTTCTATTTTAAGGAAAAAGTATCTAATGTTTGTGTTACTGTGCAAATATTTTTAGTTCCATGTAACTGCCGATGAGAGAACACGCTAGGGTCAAGACTTGTTTGTATTATTTTAATTAGATTTGGGGAGAGAAAAATCCTCCCAAACAATTTATGTGCCTGAAAATAAAATTCAAATATTAATGATAACTTCGAATATTTTAAAAGCTTTAAAAATTCTCTATCGTGTTCTGCTTTACTTTTAATTAAATGCTTAAGCCCTTCAAAGGGATTCATTAACACATCTGCAATTCAGATTAATTCATTTTGTCACTGCTGTTTTGACAGATGGCCATATGTAGGATACGGTATTTTGCAAAGCAATCAGGCCACATGAGAAAAATTTGACAACAGATTGTGTTAATCTTTAAGGAAGTTTAATAATACATTGAAAAGTAAAAAGCATATTATAAAAATATATTTCAATAAAGCAGTGCGAGGTTTCTGAATTGTGGCTCTCTGCTAAACCATTCAATTGTTGTTTCTCTCTCTGAGTGCTCTTCAAGTGTGCCATTCCTAGATCTTGGAACTGCTTCAGCTTTCAAACCTTAAGGGTTTGTCCTTGCCTCTGATTCATGTACACAACTCCCACGAGCAGCAATGAGTTACCCATAACGAGGAGCTCAGGCAGCTAAAACTCAGCACCAGCAAAGAGTGCATTTGTTACCCCACCAAATGCTCTGTTTTCACATCCGCACAAAGCCGGCTATTCTCAAGTCTTAATCCAGCAAAGACTGGTGACCCTGGGCCAGGTTGCAGCCGAGCATCTGAGCTCAGCCTTAGCCTCAAAGCACACCTTTGGGTTTACAGCTTGAAAATAAGCTCCCTTGGACCCGAGCCCAAACACTCAGCACCTTGCAGGGCTGATCCCCTCACCCCGGGGAGCTCCACATTAAGGAACTTTAACCCGCATTTGTGGAATGAAGTTGCAGTTCTAATGTGCTTCCCCTCAGCCCAGAGTTCAGAAACAGCGATGGAGCCTCTGCTTAGCCTTGGATTATTAATTCTAGCTTAAGTTTTTTACTTTTTTTTTCTTCCCCTAAACAAGCAATGTCTGTGGCTCTCCCCCGCAGAACTGGAGCACTTTCTGATATTAAGATGCATTGGATAAATCATCAAAACACGTGCTTTTACACAATTATGGGTTAGCTGATGCTTTTCAACCTAATTGTGCTCTACCAATGACTTCAGTGAGACAAGTCACATAAGGCAAATACAGTCTTTTTTAATGAAATACCAATCCAAAGACAACTCAAGTAGAGGAAGGATGAATTTTACAAATTCTGAAAAATTGAAATGTTGCCTTTGCTTTCTGTGTCTACATTCTTATTATTAATGCAAGTAACAGTGGGATGCATTCCCAGAGAAAAAGGCAGCAGGTATTCATTACAGATTCAGTACTTAGAAATATCTTGGAGAAGAGGAATTCAAATATTGAATAAAACCTCTTTACATTATTATTTTTAGATGAAAAAAAAATCTGTCTGGGCTGGAGCTAATGAATTCATCTTCTTGTGTCAACTGCACTTTAAAAATTGCACTATGTTCTTTCTATGCTCAACAATTTCAAAAATGGGACAAAATAAAACACTTAAGATGATCTAATGCTCTAAAATTCTGTACTTTTTTAAAATTCATCATATACTTCAACACAAAGGCTTGTTGCTGTTTTTCAGTCCACTTGTTGAGGATTCAAAACCCTGTCTCTCAAAAGAACATTTTATAACCCTTTTTGGGCTTTTTGAAGTTTAAGGCCAGCAGTTAACAGAGGGCAAGCCCTGGCCTGAGCAGCAGAACAGCTGTGCTGGGGCTCCTCAGGTGGTGGAGCTTTCTGGAACCCACCAAACACCCTGGATTTTGGATGTGTCACCCACCCTCAGCTCTGGCACTAGGGTGACATCCTCCTGCTGTGCATGAGATATTCACTCAGCTCAGCTCCCACCTCCACCAGAAGGCTGCAGAGAGAGTCACACGCAGCACCCAGAGCTACGGATGTCCCTGGAGATGACAATCCCAAAGCCCGAGGGAACGGGTGCCCGAGTGCAGGAGAAAGCGATGACATGACTGTGCTCCACCAGCCAAGGGTGGCACCGGAGTCAAACGCAGCTGCAGCTGGGTAACAACACGAAGAACAGCACACGAGGAGCTGACAGACAGCAGAACTGGAGTCCCCAGGGAATGGTTCCTCCCATCACACACTCTGACGCTCAGTGTCAGCAGAGTTCCCTACAAATGACCCGAGAGCCACGCGCTCAGAGCTTGGGCAACACTGGGAATGAGTCCCAAAGGGATGATTCAGGTGCATAACAAAGGGAAAGAAACACAGGGCTTCACCCCAAGCCCCCAGGGCAGCAGAGCCAGGTTTCAGCTGAGAGCCACAGACTCCACTTATGAGACCAGTGATAAATAAGAGCTCGGTGAGGGATGGAGGAGCTGACCACTGACCTCGAAGTAAAACCACCAGTCATGCTTTGGGATCAGACCACAAAAGTAGGCAGAGCATGTCCAACTCCATTTTTCACTTCTCTTTCCTGCTTTTCTTCACATTTCATTACCCACAGCAAAGCCATGTCACTAGCTAAGAGTGCAGGTTAATCCCCAGGGAATGGGTTTCACTCCAGCCTAGGGTTGGAAATTCATAGGCTCTTGGACACTCCTAATGGTTTAAAAGGAGATATGACTATATCACACTTCCACCGTTCTCCAAAAAACCCCCATCTATGAAACCAAGAAACCTCAGAAAATACCCTCCTGGAAGGGAACAGCAATGGGATGGGTTATAGAAAAGCATCGATGTTCAAACAGGTCTCATCTGGTAGAAGAGGCAGGAGACAAGGACTGAAGCAGTAGAAGAGCATCAGCCCCACTACAGAGATGCTGGACTATGGAAAGGTGAGACAGGGAAGCTGAAGGGGTGTAGCAGATCCCAGTCTAGCAAGAGGCCCAAGCAGTGAGGATTGTGGCACAGGAAAAGATGGGTGTGGGAAACCAGCAGGTCAAGAGACTGTGAAAAGGCCTCTGGAAGGGCTCTAGCCCCAGCCAAGGACAAAACCTCTACAGGGTAACTGCAGCCACTGAGGAAAGAGGGAGGATTCAGCACATGGTGTTGGAGGTGACGCAGAAGGGCGACTGCCTGCCTGTGCACTTCAGGGTTTCTCCACCTCAGTCTTGGGTTTTATCAGGAAAGACAGCCAGGAGTTAAGGCTGCTAAGCTGATACTAATGACTAATTAGTATGAGTTAAACAGTTCATTAGAAATTAGCTAAGTAGCTGCAGGGGGTCAGAGGCAATGGCAGCACAGTGCCAACGGGAACCACGCGGGCTGGGCAGCGGGAACGCCAGTGCCATGGGACACTTTTCCATTTGGGCAGGAGAAGGAGGAGCTCTGCCCACAGCTCTGCAGGGCTCAGGAGCTGCTGTCCCTCAGCTCTCACCCCCGTTTTCTGTTTCAGTGAGCTGCACGTACAAGCTCTGTCCCTGCGCGCCGCAGATCAGCGCGACCCGGCCCGAGAGCTCGCAGGGTCAGTACACCTAATCCCTAGGAAAGGACAGAAGGGAGCAGTGCACAAAAGCAGAGACACCTACAAACTGCATTGCTGAGACATTCGATCCAAAGAGATGCATCTTCAGCCAAGAAACTGTGACTCATGATTTAATTTTTCCAGGATATAAGACTTCAAAGTGATTCATTTGGTCAGGAAAAAAAAGAAGCCCTACCATTTTTCATTCTGAGGTAAAGGTTAATTTCTGACTGGTTTTACCAATTTCCAGTTAGCACAGTAAAATCAAACTGCAGGTGATACTCTCAGAGCACCAAGACTTTGAAACTCCCTTTTCTGTAACTAAAGTAACTCCTGCCTTTCAAAATGAACCTAATACTCTAACTCTTTAAGAGGCTTTTACAGATTTGATCATCTTTAGCAGTGCAATTAAAGCAAAGTCAATGTGTTTATTTTGTTTCCAGAGAAGAAACTGATTGAAACCACATTTATAGTCTTGGAGCAGAGTCAAAACCCTGCTGAACTATTAGCCAAGTGCACAGATTATTAATTGCCATAAAAGCCACTTGCAATATGCATTTAATATCTGTATTGTTAAAGTGTCCACTCTGGTCAAAGTAAAATGGCTCAGCTGGATTTTCTCCTCCCCAGGGTGAGGCTGAAATGCATCTGATATGAATTTCAGCAAACTAAATACTTCCCCTCCTCACTGAAATTCCTATGCATATCAGATAATGAGTCTTAACCTCAAAAAAGAGTTTAGGATCTGGATAACAAACTTGAAAATTCTCCTCCAGCCTAATTTAAAAGCAAAATAAAAAAATATAGGGAAAAAGGCGGTCTTTAATTTTAAAGGGATTTTTCATATTAAGCTTTGGTCTAAGTGCTCTTTCCTAGAGATGATCTAAATCCAATCCTCATGAGAGAGCAAACTGCAGCTCTCCCAAGTGGATCTCACGGACAGACACCAAATCGACCAGCGGAAGCCTTACATTTCCAGCAGAAACCCAAAGAGATTCAGTTCTTTGCAAAGAAAATACACAGGGAGCAGCTGCCGGAGCCGTAGCCTTAGCAACTACACCTGCTTCATACTCACGTCGGCTTTCATACATGCTCCTGGACTGGGCCCAGATTTTGAATGGATCTGGCTTTTTCTGCCCAGCGGTGTCGGGTTGGTCAGCGGCCGGCGCCTCCGGGGCGGCGTAGTCTGGCAGCACCTGGGTGCTGTGCGCGGGGGACGCGGTGTGCCCGCTGCGGTGGCTCGAGACGCTCTGCTGGGAACTGTTTTGGCTGTCTTTCCTTTCAAGTGGTTGCTGTAAAGGAAGAGAGCGAGTGGAAAGAGAGAGAACAGACGGTTATTGGTCGCTGAGTGGGTGTTTTCCATCAATTTTTCTCCCTTCTTTGATCAGGCTTTTCTGCATGCACATAAGTAAATATATAAGTCGCAGTTTTGCTGCTACCCAGTTAATGCTGGGTACAGTTAAATTACCCGGTGACAGATTCTGACAGACAGACTGACAGAAAGAGATATACAAAACAAAGTAATTTATCATTAAAAAAAAATGCTTTTTTTCATCTCACACGTAAGATAGATCTAAATATCATTATAGGTTACTAGTTTCAGTGCACTTATTTTTTCCTGAATTAAGGCAGAAACTCTCAACAACCTTCTATTCAGATAACATTTGGGTCTAACTTGAGCCTGAAAGAACATGGAAGAACTACCAGATTTCACTGTGAAAACTCAAACTGTCCCTTCTGAAACAGATTCAAGCACAGCCCTTACCATGCAAGATCACTTCTACTCTGCAGCTCTTGCAACTCCCCACTTTAAAAGTGTGTGGACAACAGAGTACCCATTTAATGGCTCTGCTCGCCAGAGCATCCAAGGGATTTCTGCAGACCTTATAAAATGTGAAAATGTCTATCTGAAGTTTGATTTGTTTTAACTAAGTATATTAAAACAGGAAAAAATGCATCCATCTGAACTCACAGCTTATTCCAAAGTAGTGTGTCAAGAATTCTGACTGCTTACTATTTAGCTAAGCAGGGTATGTGGCTCTTAACTCAAATTCTCAACTGTGTGCTCAAATGAAGCACAAGTCACATTTGCATTGCCAGATTTGTACTACTCAATACGCAGCAAAATCCTCAACAAGAGCTCCCCACACTGTGCAGCAAATGCTTTTTAATGCTCTTTTGAGATGACCTTGGACTGGCACCAAGGTTGAGTGCAATCCCCCACCTGCTCTGGCACAGGGAACTGTGTTCCCAGGGCTGCTGTGACACAGAGGGTGGCCGGAAAAACAGCATCCCACAGGTTGTTTTTCCAACATCCACTATTTCCCAGCTAAAAGGGGTCAGCCACTCACACCAACAAACTTCAGGCGGAAATTTAAGCCTCCTGCCGGCAGAGGGTACCTGAAAACATTGCAACAGAAATCTGTGCTTTCAGGTACTTCTCTCTAGGAACCCGAGCTGGGGCAGGGAGAGGAGCCAGCAGCAGACACAGATTGGAGCAGCATGTGAGGCTCACTGGCCACAACTCTGGGCACCCCTCAGCTCACTCTGACCCCAGGCAGCCAACGCTCCATCACAGAACAGCTGCACTAATTACAGAGGAGAAAGTAACCAAACAAAGTGTCCTCTTTCAGAGTCTTAAAAAAGCCCCAAAACCCAGGTAAAATTATTGTTAGGTTGCACATTCTTCAGGTTGATGCTGAGAAAAAATCCCAGCTTCAACAGCCCAAATAATTTTGACCTCTCAGCCTTGCATTTGAGTTGTTGATCCACTCCCTGCATCTTTTTAAAGGGTAGCTGGATTGACTAGAATGTGAAATTGCCTTTGTCCTTTAAAGCAATTTTGAACAAAGCTCACCTGCTGTGATTACTCATCTCCAGACTTTCAAACACAAATATCTGAACCAATTTCCAGCATTTTTTAGCTTTTTAAGTGGTAAATGAAGCTAATTCACATGCAGCCCTTCAATTTTTAATGAAGCCATTTTAAAACAGCTATGCTTGGGATAATCAACTTAAAAAAAAAATACATCTCTCAGTCCAGCCATCTGGATTGGTTTGTTTGGCCAAACTACTAAAATAACTACAAGCATCCTGTGAAACTTCAGGCCAATCTCACTGGAAATAGCTGGTTACAGAATGTGGAGGACAGGGACTAAAATGTGAAGCTTTATTCAGCCTTTAGGGAAATAATGAGAACTCTCTGAAAGCTTTCTGATTTAAAAA
Source organism: Melanocharis versteri (assembly GCA_013397845.1). Taxonomy (NCBI): domain Eukaryota; kingdom Metazoa; phylum Chordata; class Aves; order Passeriformes; family Melanocharitidae; genus Melanocharis; species Melanocharis versteri. The sequence continues at coordinate 145,069 of VZTG01008686.1, read as the reverse complement.
GAAACCAAGTTTGAACTTCAAAAAATGCTCTCACTTTGTGATAGGAAAGGTTTAAATTTTGAACAAACTATGAATTCTGTTTTGTATTTGGACTGCAAATGTAAGTGTCAGCATACCTCAAGCAAAACAACATCTAATTAAATTGCAAAAATAAGTATTTTCAAGAAATAGGTGATAGCTTCTTTAGCGGGACCAGTGGTTTTCAAAAAATAACTCCTTCAAAAAGCCAGAACCATCTCTATTTAGCAGTTTGAGAGGGGACCAGAGAAAGGGGAACATAACTGTGGTAATAAGGAATGTATGTAATTAAACTAAATCAAGACAATATTCATCAACTTTTGTATCACCAGAGGAAGCCAAAATGGTTTGGGGCCAAACTTCTTCCCACATGTTGCAGCAGCTCCAGCATGTCACACCCGTGAGGAACTGCAGGGGTCTGACCATCCTGGTCCTTGCCATGGGGACTGCTCAGATGACGTTTGTGTCTTCGCTGTAGAAGACATCCCCCAAGAGGGATGAGCTGACCAAACACCAACGAAAGGACGGCTTGTCCATCTCCTGCCTTGTGCCCAGCTTCAGGGCCAATCCTCCTGGGTCTGAAGCTCACTGCCCAGCTTGCTCAGCTCACACCGCACGGGCAGGACAGCAGCAGATGAGCACAGGGTCTGGCTGGGGACAGAGCAGGAGGTTCTGACCTCACCCTGAGGTGCTGATCATGGTTTTCAGTGTCAGGTAAAGCAGATCAGCTGAACTGTACTGCCTTCTGGCAGGAGCTACCAAGAGCATAGGGTACTGAGCTACCCGAGCCAGTACGAGCACCTCTGATTCTTGAGAGCCCATGATCTTCTCCAGAGCTGCTGCTAAGCATCAGTGGCTTGCCAGAAAGACCTTTACCAAAAGCGGCTAGAAATCAAGACTCTGGTGACCACCTCGAGTCCATTTAGGCAGACTGCACACTTAAATACAGGTGACGGGATAAAATAATCACCTTGACACTGTTTTACAGCCATGACAAAATAAATACGTGGGAAGCTGGAGCTTCTCACGCCCTACCCAAGCCCCTGGGCTCTGAACGAAGGGGGATTCTTGTACAGACTCGCTGTGGAACCAATTTCTCTTCCTGACAAAAACAGGACATTGACAGAGCCCCTGGTGCTGCTTATCCACCCAAAAAATGTGGCAAATCTCTTGTCTGGGACTAGCTGTGCATAGGAATTGCATTTTTGGTCACAAGTCAGCTATGCTGACAATGCACTTATTTAAATCCAAAAGAAAAGAATCAGATTTTTGGAAGAGCTAAGCACTTTATCCCCCCTGCAGTGATCCCATCTTCTGATGATCTAGCTGCATATTTGCTTTTTGGAGAAGCTGGTCCTGGCAGCAACAGCAAACTGAGCTGGAAGTGGGAATCTTTGCCCCCTTGTGGAGTATTTTGATGCAAGCAACAAGAAAAAAAAAAAGGAAAAAAAAGTTTGTTTTTATCCATGTCATACCGGGATAATTGCAGGAGAAATTGCTATACTAGAGAATTTCCACGCTTAAAATGTATATCTCTAGATGTTGAATACAAAAGTATTATCCATTTTCATCTAAAAAATAATTAGTGGGAAATTTAAAAAAAAGGAGCAGCACAGAGAGCTGCTGGGACCATGTCCTTGGTGAGGGGAAAGGGAATAAGGAACTTGGAAATGTCCAGTCCCATGTATGGCTGGAAAGGAGTTTTTTACTAATTTAGCTCTTTCACCACGGTCGAAAAATTCTCCTCAAAATCCGAGAAGAGCAAAGTTTGTCAGAAGACACACACAGCCTGACAAACACAGCCCAGCAAAACTGAGCTGAAGGCAGAAAAACTTCCCAGGCTGTGTCACAGCCCCAGCACCAACAAACCTCTCCAAGGGGCTTTAACACCTCACCACAGCCAGGAGGTACCAACAGCTCGAAGCTGGCCTTTGGGGAATGCAGGACTGGGGGCTGAGAACAGAACACAGGACCTGTTTAAGGAAGAGCAGCCACTGGCAGTAAGTGGGGAATGTGTCTGGCCTTTGGGAAAGGATATGAGGGAACGAGAGAGGGCTCATCTCTTGAGCAAAGCACAAGAGGATGGACACCCGAGTCGTGACTTCCCTGATGCAGCAGCAGAAACAAAAAACAAGCAGAAGCTAAGATCCAAGCCAACTGCTCCCAGCCTCGATGTGTGCTGTCCTCTAACTGCAGCTTGTTTATTAAACATGGAATGCTGGAAAGCAGTCCCCGTGTGCTGAGCAAAGGGCGCGGAGGAAACGGGCACCACGTCCCCCCAAGCCCCACAGCTGTGCTGTGCTGGGGACAGCCCTGGCACAGCTACGATGGCAGCTCCCGCATTCACCCCATCGCTGCCAGTGCAGCAGCAAACCGGGAGCCCCTGGGATCCAGGGCAGACCCGGGAAACACGGGGGCAGAGCCCAGAGAGATGCTATCCCAGCCAGGGACCGTGCCAGCGGGGCAGGCCTGGCTCTCGCCTGTCGTGAGTGGGAATCCTCATGGCCAAGAAGGTCAGGCTGGACGCCCTGCTCCCCGCAGTGGAGCAGCAGCCCTTCCACAAACCAAGGAAGGACAGGGCTGGACACCACCACTTCCCTGCTTCTGACTGTCACCACACGAGCTCTGGGGTTGGTGCAAATCCAGCCCAGGGAGCTGGAGGAGTTTCCTCCTCTGCACACAGATGCCCCGAGGCACTCTGCTCCAGGTTTCCATGCTCGATCCCTACATGCCAGCGATGCCTGGGGAGGAAGGAGCGGCTGCAGCGGCTCTGCCACGCTGGCTCTGCCCTCCGAGCTGCGGCCGCTCATCAAAGCTGCTGCTCCATGCTGCAGTGAGTACAACACCACTGCTAATTGCGCTGCTAACGACCCTGGGTGCAGCCAGGAGAACAGGAGGCTCAGCTTTTTGGGAATCCTGCGCTTTAGAGGCAACAGCACCACCTAGGACTGTAGGAAAAATTACTGAAGGAACCCTGGAAAGGCTTGGGAGAGGCACGCGAAGGAATGTCAGCCTTCCCCAGGCTGACAGGCTCCTCAGAGCAAGCAGGAGAGAGAAATCTGCTGTTGCACAGCTACACTGTTTGTAAGCAGCCTCTTTGTTCGCCAAGGCGGGATTACCCTGACATGGATTTACACGCTGCTCCGATTTTTACTGTGCATAGCTGTCAGCTAGGGAGGTGCCTGACACAGCAGGATCCCGCTTCACCCGATGCCAAACGTGCGTGTGGCAAAGCGGAAGCATCCGCGCTTTGGGAAGACCAGGGCTCATGGATTAGGGCTGGTTTAAGGACAGAAGTCGCGGTCCGGATCGCGTGCAGCCAACCCTGCTCCGACCGGGGGAGAAAGTGGAGGCAGAGAATAGAAACGTGCCAGACACGTCTGTATTTTGCACACTCGCTTCTGGCTCACCGAAGGCTGAAATAACCCCCGCGTGTGACAGCAGCGAGCGGGCAGGGGCTGACAGGGCTGTGATTCGCGAGGAGCACACCCCGCACTCCTGCCTCCCAACATTAATGCGAGCTGACAATGGTAGAGGCCTGGGCTCACATGACTTTAATCAGCGCTGCCCTAAGCCATCAGAATCACATTAATTATTTCAGGGCTTTCTTTTTGGATGTGCAGAGAGCTCGTATGAAAAGCAAGAGCCTCCTGCTCAGCCGCTTCCTAAACCTCTTGCCCAGGTTTGCGGCGAGGTGGGCTGTGCCCAGCTGCAGCTTTTGGCACCACCAGGGACTGTCGGTGAAGTTTCACACCATCTTACAGCGTGGCAAATGCCTCACTTGCTCTGCTTCCCCAGAGCTCCTGGCAGAGAATTTTGTCTCTCCCTCACTCTCAGCAGATAACTGCAAACTTTCAGGCTTTAGGTATTTCATTCTCTTTAAAAATAGAACATTTCTTTTTGCTGCATACAAATAGCGCATTAATTTCTTCCATAATATCATTCACGGAGCTTTAATGATACTTTAGATCACGGCTTCCATGCTGCTAGCTAGGATGCCATCCAGGTAACAGCTTTACATGGAAAGACGTTCAGGGCAGCAAGAAAACATTGTTCTGTTGGTTTTTTAAAAAAATGAGGAATCTCACACCTGCAGGACAATCCTGCTCAGTATGGAAATGCCTCCAGAGCAGGCACTCGGACAGCTGACTGTATTCCCTCGGAACTGTAACCATGCTCTGTTCATGCTTTGTCTCTCCCGACAAGGTGCATGCCTTCCCATTCTGTTAATAATTCAGCCAAGGGTACTCAAGAAAACTCAGCGAGTTAATGGAAAAGGTTGGTGCCTATGAGCACCCGACAGGAATTGGTATCTGGCAAGAAGGTGGAGCCTCCCATCTTTCCAAAAGGAAACAATAGCTGGTTTTTTTTTGGTAAGTTAAACGACAGAGAAGCTCATCTGTCAGGGAAGCGGATTTGTAAACCTGAGGCTTTATTTGCAAACAAGTCCCCCTTCCGTACTGCATCCCTCTCTCATCTCCCCATGCAGCAGGAGCCATGCAAGGTAATCACAGTTGCAACAGAAAGACAACTTAAAACAATCGAGACCCAGAAAGCACACAAGCCAAACTCATGCCTTTTTCCTTCAAAGCAGACAAACAGACAGAAATAGTAGCTGAAAAGTGCTTACCGACTTTGGGCTCTTCTTTGGGACTGGCAGTCCTGAAAAATGGCAACAAGGGAAAAATAAACATTAGCATTAAGCGTTACCTTCCCTCAAAGAAAAACCCCTAGGTGTATCATCCGAAGGTAGCCATCTGCAGAGTTATGTCAGCTTTCGCTCTCGCACCGGAGTTAGCAGTCTGTTCATATCGAATCAAAGCCCAGCGAGAGGCAGAGCGAGCGAGAGCCGGGGAGCAGGCAGCGGGGGGAGAGCTCTCTCTGCATTAGCTATGCTGACTTGTGCTGCAGCAGCCGGCAGGCTGCGAGAGAAACCCACAGCCCTCGGCAGCTGCCGAAACCCAGCGCCTGCCTGGGCAGAATCTCAAATGCTCCCCTGGATTACAGGAGACTTAGCTCACAATTAAGCCGAGGCTCTTTCCTTTTGACGCGATCGGCTCGGCGATTTTTATCGGACCAATCGCAGCGGCGCAGGGGAAACAGGTTGATTTTTTAAAAAGTATTCCTCTAGAAATTGATTTTTTGAACGGAAGATGTGCAGTGGGCTTGAGCTGAGATGTGTGGGCTGGGCAAAGGAAAACAAAAGCATGAGGAAGAATAAGCTTTTCTCCCTAAAAATATGAATGCTACTGAAAAAACACATGTTTTCCTTCCTGTCCATCCTAAGCGTAAATCTTTGAAGCCTGAGATTTTATCTGTTAGGTACAATTTCAGAGAGCTGCGGCTTGAGAGCAGCACCACCAGCGCCCTGACCCCTGGGGGGGATGCTGGGGAGCTTGGAGAAGGGGGGCTTACACAGATTGCAGGTGATGTAAAGGAACAAACAACTGGGAGGGCACCAGGGAAGGTTTTTTCAAGGACAATTTTGCATTTTGAAGCAGCCTCTTACTCAGTCTGTGACGAGCAAGAGAACTCAAGCGAGATTTCAATCAGCTACTTGTGTGTAGAGCCCAGTTGCCAGCAGCAAAGGAGTCACTTGCCTGGGGATTTACCTACAATGCAGGAAAAGCTCTTTCTTGGGGTCAAGACCTCCCTTTTCCCCCCGCTGCTGGAAGAGAGAGGAAACCCCCCGTATTTTGCTCTGCGTGACGCCCCAGACACAAACATAAACCAAAACACAGATTACACTCCACATTAAGTGCTCAGTAATTCAGATGTTTGAAATCTGCTTTTGTCTTTAGGATGTGATTTATGTGGCATTTATGCCGCATTACGTTTTCTACTTTATGCATTTTGTTTATTCTAAACCCCGTGCCCTCATCTAACTTTTACACAGAGAATAAAGTAAGCGATGCAAGTGAATCACAAATCTATCTAGGAAGATGCTTATTTTAAGGTAATTTGGGAGATGTTAGCACTGAATAGGGAAGATCCACAATTAAAAATGATAATCAGAGCTCACTCTGCTGCTGCTCTCAGACTGGGATGCATACTGTAACGAGTATTTTAAATGAAATATTTCCAAGCTTTTGAGGAATATCTGTGCTCCGCATGTCACTCTGATGCATTCCCAGCCAATAGCTGATACCCCTCCAGGCACTGATTGATCGAGGGACAATGAAACATCAAACTGTTTGAACTAAACAATCAAGACTGCAGCTTCATTTCTGCTGACGGGGACTGTGTTTGTATAATACCCTTAAAGAGGACAACACTCATAACGTTCATGGCAAGTCACATTTTTAACAGGCATCATTTATCACAGAGATAAACACACAGATAGAGATTCTCCTCTCTCCCTCCCCCTCCTTCCACATGCATGCACACACGTTTACTCTCCCTTTCCAAGAGATGATCTTTCCTATTAAATCAATATGTAGAACAGATCCCCATGCACACACGCACCCTTAACAGACCAGCGTGAGACAGAAGAGATTTAACAACATTTTAAATGTTCCCTCCAAAAAACAAAGTGGAAATGCAGGTGAGCTGCTAGGTCAAATTGTATCAGAATTCAGTCTATTGCATCACAAGCATTAAATGTTAAAATTTAGTAAGTATGAACTACTGAACAAACCTTTCCTTCAAAGTTTGTCATTAATTTTGGCTGTTCCAACCCCAAAGAGATGGAAAACAGTTGAAAAATAATGGAAAACACATCAAGGCTATTGTTTGGTGGGTCCTTCAGAGGCCAATGAATCTTACAGTGTCGCTGCTCTGTGCCAGACTTTGCTGCAGAACAAGCAATAATTTACTTCTTACCAAAATAAGTGACTGCAGAACACGTTAACAAATGTCAGTAGTTTTTCATGAGACAAGCTTATAGTCAGGGGAATAACCTGCCTGTACATTTTCCTGTGAAAATATTATTTATTCATCTAATTAGGGTCTCGTTTTAGAACTCCAGTTCCTGGCACAGCAGGCCAAATGAGCAAATGATAGGTATAATGGGGAGTTTTCACGCTCAGATGATGCAGTGGATACAGTATTTAACAGCGATGAACACGAAGCGCTTGAATAACCCCCAAATCCTGGGAGCTCCACTAGCAAGGAAATGCGGAGCTTTTCCAAAAAGCTTCTGGCGAAAACATTTCCCAAGCCCATGAATTTGGGATAGAGACAACTGTGAGTTACAACACTGGCTTTAGGATTCCATCAGTGTGTCCCATCACTGCTCACGCCATGCCCTGCTTGGAAGCTCATCCTCCCGGCTGCCCCGTTCCCTCCTGAAGCCTCACCACAGCTTTTTCAGAGGTAAATGGGCCAAGCACAGACTAAACACCCAGTCTGCATCTTTTTGGCATCATCCAGCTTTTTGGTGGTTGGATAAATGGCTTCACAACCCTGGCTAGGAGAAGCCAGAAGGCTTGTCCGTGCTACGCTCTCAAACCCACTAATAGAATAGTAATAGTTTATATTGACATTGCAATATAATTTCCCTGTGATTCGATACCTATGGGTATCTCTCACAAGTACCTGAAATGCCTCTTCTAATTTTGGGGGGTTTTGGAGATACAGATTAGAGAAGATGGAAGAGTCAAGCAATCACACAGGGCTGTTGTCACCACAGAGTTAACAATGTTTTAAAACAAATGAGCACATCTGGTAAACAATGTCAATATGACCTAAAACCCCTTGAATGGGCTCATTGTAGCTACTTACTAAATGTGCCTGGAATTAAATTAATTAGAAAACACAAATTACTTCCCTCTAAATAACAATGTAATAAAGCAACTGCTTAATGAAAAATATCAGTGATCAGTGAGCAATCCACAAGAATAAAAAAAAGGATTGTAATCAAACTAAATTCACAGACCCATCAGCAAAGCAAGAAAGACCTCATACACGGTTAGTCAAAAATGAGTCAGATGCAGGGATCTAAATTAAACTAATTATCACAGAGATTATTACATTTATTTTAACAAAACCCTCTCCCTTTTCTCCCCAGTGCTCCCTAAAGCTCTGTGTACAGCTGGCTGCATCCATCTGCTCAACTACATCTTGTAACATAGGGGAAAAAACGCAAATCATTAACCAAGTTTTGTAGCATGGCTTCAGCACTCTTAATGCCACTGTCCATGAGGAGCTGTACTTCTGTTGCGTGACACTGTGTTATGTCGTCAGTGATGTGACCCATGAATTAAATCCATAATTCAGCCCATTATTCATATTAACTGTGCAGTCCTGAGTGGTAAAACTTTTGGGAAGCTGTAAGGTTGCTGACCCTGCTTATGATGAGCTCATGGAAGAACACATGGGACAAAACTTGACCCCAAGTGTTGCTGTTTCTAACGTGCAATTTCTAAAGGAACATTTTCTTCCTCAACTCCTTCGTCTTTATGCGACCTAAGTAACACGGGAAGACCATGACACATGGCAAACTCTGCTTTACTGAGCGTACACAGAATGCAATGTGTGACTACAAACCCACACCACAGCCTGGGCCTGGTTCTGGTGAGAGCTCAGAAGGCCACAAATGCCCCAAAACTACCTAAATGGACACCAGACACAACATGCCCTGTTCCACAGCCTCGTGTTTTAGAGATGGTGGGTCAAAATTCTCTAAAGCTGAATCCTAAGGAGGACTTATGTCTAGGCACCACAGGAGTCATGCAGTCAGCCCATCCCAACAGCTCGGACACGTGGAGGCCAGCTGCTGTGAATACCTCGCCTTTCACCACACACACACACACAAATTACATATTTCAATGGGATTTCAACTGAAGCTGAACAATTCAGTAGTTTGCACAACCCACCCATAGGACAAAGGCTCCTGGAATTGCTAAGAGCCAGTCTGGAGGCCAGACTATCCTCTTATTTATGGCTTACAATGTCTGCGTCCTGCTCAACATTTCTCAGTTTTGGGGTGGTTTTGCACATGAAAGAGGAGAACGGCTGTTTCTAGATCTTCACTTCTCACAGTTCCTTAACTCTTCCAATCTGGACAGCTTGTGGACTGTCTATATCCAAGAGCAAAACAAGCCATAGGTGAGTCTAAGAGGAAAGGTCACCCATCAGGTTTTGCCCTTATGTCACCTGCAGCCCGGAATGCACCAGCGCTGAAAATTAATTGGATATGAAGAAAAACACAAGAAAATAAAGATTTCGGACTGTGTCCCAAGGTTAACATTTACAGAGAAAATGTTCCTGCCTGGAAAAAAAAATAAAACCTTCAGCTTTCTAAATAGCACTTACACCGTGCTGAATAAAAACCAAAGGCTGTTTCAAAGAAAACAGACACTTTGAAAGATGAGGTTTAGGTAAAGTACCGGAGTCAGGGGTGCACAACCATATACCTGGCACTGAACATTGATCACTGCTTTCTGTGTGCAGAACAAGGAACTTTAAATAATTAACGCTAATGGCCATTAGTGCTGCTGGGGGGAGGCAGGGGACAGGAGATTGGTGGTGACAAAGCAATCCCCTTGATTCTGTATGATCCATTGCCAAGGAATTTCTAATAAAGGACAAACACTACTTAAAAGAGTAGATGGAAGTTCATCTTTTCCAGACCAGAACAATCTGCAGCAAGAGAGGCAAGTCTGTGCAGGCATAAGGAGAAGAAAGAAAAAAATCAAGAAGAAATCCCCTACCTGTCCCTGCCAAACTTTTCTGCTTGTCATCATGATTTGCATAACAAGAGTGTCACTGCACTAGCAAATAAAAATTAGCTATGCAACACAAGCTTTAAGCAAGAGAATAATTTACACTGCAGTAATATAGCCCTGCCATAAATCAAGTTTGGTAACTACCAAATGCAGTGAAAAATGCTACATTTCTAATGCTAATGCCAAGAAAGCAATGTTTTGAAGAGATCATCTTGGGCATTACTAACCCACAGTCACTGACGAAAAGCATAATGAGGCATAGAACATTATTGCCATTAAGAAGAATTTCAGTTCTAGATGCTCTAAAGATGCTAAATTTTATTAGCCTCAAATACTCATTTCTGGTTGGGATGCTGAACAATTCCCCGCCGTTAAAGTCTCAGTCATATTTTCAGCATCTCAAATGAGAATTGATTTTAGAAGCAATAAAAAAAGATACAGGATAATAAAATGCTATTTAATTACTATGAAAATATAAATTTAACTATGCAGTTATATATATATATATATATATAAGGTAATGCCAAGACAGTAAGATAATAAAGAGACTGAGAATTAGTGTGACAATTACCCATCTACCCTATGGTTGAAAGCATGTCAGCAGTATTCTTGTATTTTTATTTTGAAGCTCATTAAATGAAGTGCTTATCATAAAGCTCAAGCTGTCGGAGTCATATGCTTAGATGAAAACCTTTGTTGATATTTAAACAAATATGTACATAGACGTTAAATTTCTGAAATCTCACAAATTTCAGAAGCTAAAAACTAGAATTGCAAGGTAATTACAGACCCCCATGTTCTCCTTACACAGATAAGGGGGTGTGTATACACAGTACTATGTATCTATTTTTCAAATATATAAGCATACATGTGTGGCTATCCGTGAGGGTACCTATCCTTTTCCAGAAGCCCACAAAACCCATTACTTACAAGCTTTATTTCTGGAAAACCTGTCATAATTTTTGGGGCATGCTGCTATTCTGAAGATGCCCGGTCCCATGGCTCCCCTCCCCAGCTGGCTGTCCCATGGCAGCACCTCCAGGCCAATCCCACTGCCACTCCAAGCTCAGGATAGAGGACACTGCAGAGGAGAAACCACATTTTGCTACAGTCACATCTGTATTTTTATATATATATATATCCTGCCCAGTGAGAGTATTTGTCTTCAGACTTACCACAGCACTGCTACAAGGTGTAAATCCATGTGCTCAAACTGGGTGGCCTGTGGCAGATTCTCGTATTTCATACCTGGAGAGCAGCCTGCACAGAGGCTCTTGGCATCACTTTGGTGCTGCTATTAATATATAACATCCCTGAATAATAAGCTAGCATTTGCAGAATGCTCAGCCAGATTCAGACCTGGGGAGTGCACACACACACGGCACACTAAAAAGCTCTGCCAGAGGGACAACAGTTCCATGGATGTTTTCACAACATGTAACTTCATTAGTTTGAAAATAGTTTTCTATTAAAATAGATCAGTAACTTGATATACTTCCAAGGATGTAACCTGTACATCTCAGAAATGAACCCTGAAGGATGGAAAGAAAACTTCTGAGGACTGATATTTACCTGCACATCCCCACAAACATCACCTTTGATGTGCTCCCAGACACAGGGTCCTGATCTGCCTCAGCACCCTCAGCCAGCTGTGGCACCTCCTGAAGCTCAGCCTCCTCTACCAAGTCTGCCTGACCTGCAAGCCCTGCCAACTTCTTAAGCCCAACTCATGGTGCTCTGCAGGTCTTCTGGCACAAAAGGCACAGGTTAACCGAGTCTTAAAGCTGGTATAACCTAATTACTATCACCATCACAAAAATAAATCTATCTGACCGAGACAAAAATAAACATTAAAATGAATAAACATAACATCCCAATGCAGAATGGGAAAAACATTTAAATTCAGAATGGAGAGACTCAGAGACATGCAGATTAATACTTAAAAGCAATCCATTCCAGAACAATACAATTGACTAGTCCATTACAAAGTCATCCTTCTTCCTCAGTTTTGCCCACCTGCTATTGCTTTTAATGATTCTCCAAATGTATTTAATTACAGGGATAAACAAAGACCTTTCTTGGATTTCTGATACCTCATTACTTCTGTTATGGCTGGTTATTACAATGCCAAATCAAGGCAGCAGCTACTGCACCTACCTGCAGTGTGGCTGATAAAAACTCATCATTTACTTGCACACCGAAATGTCACCCAGGCAGTATGTAAGGGCAGGAGGAAAAGCTGGGTGGAATGAAAACCTCCTTGCTGCACACCTCCAAGTCTGCTCCATTTCCTGCCATGCAAATCCCGATGAAGATGTGGGAGGCACATCTCCAGCTAAATCTGCCTTATCTAATGCACAGTATTAGGTTCTGCTGTGCCACCTTGTGTTACATCACATCACATTAGATATAAAACAACACTGTGTGGGTTTGAGTTGCTCCACTTATACCACTTCAGCATTTAATACCAAAACCAAATCAACATAAGGTGAAAAAAAAGCACGAACTTTCAAAACCTCAAGCTAAGGAGGAAAAAAAAAAAACCTTTAGGAAGAGTTTCAGAGCTCTCATCTTTCATTTGCTAAGCAACCTCCTGTTTTGTTCTCATCTCAGAGCTTACTGCTTTCTGCAAGATAGGGTGGCTCGGGCAATAAAACATCCTGATGTGGAGATTTCAGCCATGTTTTCTTTCTTCCAGAATTCAGCAAATGCTTTGCTTTTCTTACTGATGCTAAAGTAGATCCAGATTCCCTGCCACAGAAAGGCAGCCATGCGTGTAACGTGCACACCACCACTATTGTGCTGTCAGCACGCAGGACTACACAAAACTGACATTATTTTCCTATTCCAAACATGCAAATTTTTCATCTCCTTAGTAATTAAAGTACAGGTTTCCTCCTGGCCTTAAAGCATGCCTCATGAAATAGCAAAAAACTTTAGAAGATTATATCAACCCTTGAAATAAATGCAAAATGTATAACAAAATGCAAAATAATGAATCAGCAACTGTTCTATCCTATTTTACACTTCCAAGCAACTCCAGAGCTCAGATGACACATATATCTGGGGGACACAAGCTATAGCATAGATAGGCCATGCTGCCACAAAAATGCAGGGTAGCTCATGTAAAGCTGATGCTGACCCAAAAAGCAGATTTCACAGGCATCTCTTCATCTGCTTACTCATTTCTAGGAGAGAATCAGTGCAAATGGAGTTAATGAAGGGTAGCTGAGGGGAAAACACTTGGGCCTCGAATGCCTAACAGATTACTGTCAGCACTTCACATGTATCACACCAGCAATGGCTGGAAATTCTGCAGGCAATCAAAATGTTCATACCCCAGCAATGCTGAGTCTCCTTCGTTATCAGAACTGTAATATCATAAAGCTGCTGGTTTTGGAATCAAGTGTTCACAAGACAATGTGCTTTGTTTGGAATTCCTTGGCCTCCCATGGTTTAGGAAAGGCAATTGGATGTGAACTCTAGAAGCTTGAAATAAAAATGAACCAGAAAGAACCCCGATGTGTTATTTTTATATGGAATTTTATGTGGAATTTTGGGAGCTTAAGGTAGGATTTTTGTACACATGGGCTTTTTGATATTTGGGTTTGTCAATTTACTATTTCAACTGGATGCCTTGTACGGAAAAACTCCAGCAGGACCTGGCAATGTTAATTAATTAGTTCTTGCAAATGCATTATTTATATGAACATTAGTAACATACATTAAACTATCAGGTGTCTGAGCAAGCTACCAATGATTACCCTTAGTGGCTGTAGCATCTGTAGGCACAAAAAAACTGGGTGAAACCCTGCTGCCTCCTGGAGTCCAGTGGGAGCTTTGCCATGGACTCCAGCAGCACCAAAACCTCCCCCTTTGTGCTAGTGGTAAGCAAAGTCATCCCAAACCTCACAGATTCAGATCATCAAAAAAACGACTAATGTCACTAAGATTAACACCTGTAAAGCACTTTGAAGGAGAAAAAACACCACGTAATCCCAAAATATTACATTATTTATAAGACGACCTGATTTTAAATGTTAAGTTCGGCTTATTTTTATCACAAAGAGAAAACAAGTTTCTGCTCGCTTGCTTTACAAAACCAATTACCAGTGATCAGTGTATGGTGCTGCATAACAATACACAGCATTGTCCCAAAAAGGCGTATCTAACACTCCAGAGCTGCTGCAGGAAAATTAACTCACACAGTCGATTGAAACACATGCACATAAGCAATTCTAATGAGGGGTGTGAACTTCAAACTTCTTATTAAAAATACCTAAACTTATAGCATTTCCTTTATTTCATCTTTTCCCGACTTCAACTGATTTTCCTATCTGCTCCTTGATACACTAGTGCCTAATCAAAATAAGGCTGTGAGAGAATAGTAAATGTGACATCAAACTTCCTTTAAACTTTCTTTAAAGTCTCATCAGCTTCTTTTGGCCTTAGAATATAATTCCAGTCAACAGAGAGAAGAGAAGAGAAAAGAGAAGAGAAAAGAGAAGAGAAGAGAAGAGAAGAGAAGAGAAGAGAAGAGAAGAGAAGAGAAGAGAAGAGAAGAGAGAAGAGAAGAGAAGAGAAGAGAAGAGAAGAGAAGAGAAGAGAAGAGAAGAGAAAAGAGAAGAGAAGAGAACAGAGAGTGAGTCGGTGGATTGGAAAAAAAAAGATTCAGCTACTCCCAGCTAAAGGTTTCGCCAGTCCTGCTCCTTCTCTGCACCTAAATTTTAACAATGCCTTTTTACTAGGATCGTCTGTTTTCAGAAAATGGAAAAGGCACAGTGCAAAACATTTTAAAAGCATCTCATTTCTAACGCAGTTTGTAAACCAACTTACAAACTTCACTAATCTGATTCCCTTCTTGCCAGGCAAAGCTCTTTAAAGGAAACAGTACCAAAAGTAAACAAGAGGAAACAATTGAAGACAGATTTTTAAATACCAAATGGTATTCCGAGTTTAATCAGGAAATCCATAACTCTGGAATTACAAAGTAACGACCCTGGAACACAAAGTAATGGACTTGAAAAATAAATCTTGGCCTTACACATGGACACGCATTTCTTTAAGCATACTACAATTCTGATTTCCTAAATATGAATTACTAACCAGTGAGGGGTGCCTATGAGTCTGGATGGTATTATTAGCACTACAATACCAGATATTCTTCAGCATACAGCTCAAAACAACCTCTGCTGAGTGACAAATTGAAAGGTTCAACAAACAGGTTTGGTGGAAGATACCTGAGCAGAAGGTACTGGGAGCTTTGGTAGCTAGTGATGATGGAAGGAAGGGAAGACAAGGAAAAAAGAGGCAATTTGAAAAGGGATTTTTAAAAATTGAGAAGTCAATTGAGCACACCAGAGGGCAGAAAGGAATTAGATCTGCCCCTGTTCTGGGGGTCCAGGGAAGGAGCTGCCACAAGAAAACCAACCATAACGGTGGCACATGAATGATGTCTGGCACCAGCAGCTCTGTGCTCGGCCAGATGGGGTCCAGGCAGCTCCTAGGTACAGACACAGCACAAAAACCTCAGTATAAAGCTCTGCTCCCTCTGTACTTGAGCTGAAAACACTGCTGGAGACGGTGAACTTTTCTTCCTATTCCACAAGCTTTGGCACTGACAAACATGCTCTGTGGTAACCATCAGAGGACTCCCAGGTCGTGATTTTTGTCCCAAATGCAGTTTGGACTCACTTTCTCTCTAATTCAGCAGCTACTAAGACAGTTTGAAATTTTCTGGCAGCTTGATGCTTAAGTGGCATGACTTTCAACTCACTCTTCACTGCAAGCCTAAAGGGTAAACAGAAGTGAGTGGCTTGTTCAAAAGAGTTCAAGTCTGCACTGAATAGCTGATTGCAGCTCTAATTATACCACAGTTTTACATCATTAGGGATAGCAACTGAAAAGGAGCTCTAATTCCAACACTCCTTTTTTTTTTTTTTGCTCTTACCACTCAATGATCCAGTTCCAGCTAAAGAAAGGAAGAGAAAACTTCATTTCCAGGTGGGAATTCCAGCAAGGGAAGGTCCATGTAGCTAAGGAGGCTCGATACGTTTATTGCTTTCGAGCTTTGTAATTTTTTTCCATTGTTGCAGATTTTTGTCGCAGTTACGTGTGTCCCAAGGAACTTCTTAAACCTACTGACTTGAGGACCAAGTGAGCAGGACTATGGGAACAGACCTCTCCCCATTTCCACCAGCCTCACTGCTCCCCACAAACACCTTCCATTCCGCTGAACCATAAATAGGGAATTTACTATGGACTTTTACATGGAGGTAAGACTGAGATACTCACTGATGGGCCTTTAGACAGATAGATGTTGCATTGATTCTTCTTCCCATAAAATACATTTAGTTTTGACACAGCTCTGTTTCTATCTAGCATATTAATTTTTTTCAGATGTTATTTCCATTCCCCAGATTAATGTGAGTTTGGCACTAGGGAAAGCAATTAGAAATGGCACTGATTTGCACATGACATGTGAGTGACATTTCACCTGCGTGCCTTTACTTTGATCTGGAGCAAAGTGGGAACACATCTTCCAGGGGATTATGTAGATCAGGCTCAAGGTTTATGCTATTTTCGACCTTCCAGTGAATAAAGATGCAACTAAGCACTAACTGTGAGAGCTCTGAAGGTAAATTGTCCATTCAAACCTGCACTAACACTGCTCAGTGTAATTCTTGGAACTGAACATAAACTAAACACATATATTTTGGTTAACTTGAAGACTGACCGAAAAAATGAGGGGAAAAAAGGGAAAAAATAATCCTCTTTAATCAGAGGCAATTCACAAAATATAAAATACATGAAGGTTTTCACCGAAACAAATATTAGATCTTAGTGATTGCAAAAAATACAGCACAGTAGTTTTGCAGAATAACTTGCTCTGACACAGTCCCCCACCTGTCCCAACACAGACACAACTTCCAGAATAAAAGTCCCTTGGGAAGCAGGGAAATTATTCTGACAAAATGGTGCTTTTATTACGAATAGAGTCTGTGCAGAATGGAGAGGTATTTGAGAATTGCTTATTTCAGTTGATTACAGTGCACAGGCAAGGCTTCAATGACTAATGGATTTCAAGTGGCAAATAATATTACCTTGTTTCTTTGCTTTTTAAATTTTTTTTGTGGAAAGTACTTTATGTACTTGGTAGGTACAAGGTTAGAAGAACCTTTTTGGCTACAAACATTCAAAATAAAGTCGTACCTTTTGTGGCCGCATTAACAATAATTCTTTAAAATAACCAGGGTATGTAATCACAATTTCCAGTGCAGGGACAAAAACATATGCTTAATTCTGCATTTTGCAGCAGCAGCGCTGGTTTACTTTCAGGTGCAGAGCCCTCAAATGATCCTGCTGGGTTTTCAAGCATCTCCTCTGCTGCTGCAGGCACCCTGTCCTGTCCCCTTCAAACGTGCTGAGCTTCACCTTCAGGCAGTAAAGCCTTCGTGCCTCCTCCAGTTTGACTTACAGGTTCTAATGGCTTGGCACTCTCTTCTCATTTCCAGTTTAAATTACTCACAGCCAAACAACACACAGTTGTTCAGCCAACTCCTTCATTTAAGTACCTTCTATCTCTCTTGCCTAAGAGAGACAATAATTATTTTGTCCCCTCTGTCCCTTCATTTTGCTAAGCAAAAGCAGCTTTGCCCACCAGCCCCATCAACCCTCTGCACCCTGGGGGGGCTGAACTCTTTCCGAACCCCTCAAGACCAGTGAGTTTTATCCAGTTTTATCCACGTACAGGTGAAACAGGAAAACAACAGCAATATGATTAATCCTACAGAGGGGAGGAGGGAGGAGAAAGTAAAAAATTAAACCAAAACATAGACAAGGTAATTTTTCTGTGAGGCCTCTGGAAAGCAAATTCTCACTGATGTGACTTTGCATTGAAGTATTTATCCCTCTGCCCCAATCCTGCATGAGTCCTACAAACGATTTTAGATGAAACATGAGCACACAGAGGGGGCATTTCAGCTTCATCCCTCCTGAAATCATCCTTGTGTTCCTCACTCAGAGGCAGCAGCAGGATTCACCCTCTCCCATAAGCCAGCGCTTCAGCTGAACACGCTTCACAGTAAATATTTTACAGGCTGCTCTCAGCAGCTCTGGGTTTGCATTTTGACAATTAGACCTCCTTGTTGGGAGTGCACCAGCAGCTTGGAGCAGGCAGAGCTTTTCCTGTATGTTGCACATCTCTTCCTGATATTTTTCTGCTTGATTAGTAATCACTTCTGAAAATCCTTTCGACAGCTCTTGAATACAAGCCTTAGTGTTGCAGGGATGCTTCCTGCACAGCGGGACTGAACGCAAGCGCTGGGCTGAAGGAAGAATGCTGACAGCATCTGAGCACTTTCCTCACTGGACACCAGAGGGAGGAGGAGGAAAGGACAAGTGACAGGGAAGCTGAAGAACAGCTTCAAAAGCCCTGAAGGAGCTTATCAGACACCCGAGCCAAATACATCTCTGCAATCGGACCAAAATAAATCGCGGCGCCCCGTCTGGGGATGGTGCTGCTGAGGAGAGGCCTGGCAGGGGTAACACGAGGTGAAGTTACAGGGGAAAGGACCCAAGCACAGCAGCACTGAGTGCCAGCTGGATTTCAGCCAGTTCCACCTTTTGTTTTTTTTAATAGTTTAGGTTGGAAAGGACCTTAAAGATCATCTAGTTCCAACCGCCCTGCTGGGCACAGGACACCTTCCACTATCCCAGGTTGCTCCGAACCCCATCCAGCCTGGCCTTGGACACTTCCAGGGATGGGGCAGCCACAGCTTCTCTGGGCAACCTGTGCCAAGGCCTCACCACCCTCACAGGGAACAACTTCTTCCCAATATCCCATCTAAACATACCTACTTTCAGTCTAAAGCCATTCCCCCTGTCCTGTCTCTACGTGCTCTTGTGAAAAGTCATTCTCCAGCAATCTTGCAGGCCCCTTTATGCACTGGAAGGTGCTATAGGGTTTCCCTGAAACTTTCTCTTTCCATGTTGAGCAACCCCAACTCTCAGCCCGTACTCACAGCTGAGCTACTCATATCCTCATCCCTCTGATCATCTCGGTGGCCTCCTGTGGACTTGCTCCCACAGGTCCATGTTGTTCCAGTGCTGACTCCAGAGCTGGAAGCAGTGCTCCAGGCAGGGTCTCACAAGGGTGGAGTAGAGGGGCAGAGTCCCCTCCTCACTGCTGCCCGGGATGCAGCCCAGGACACAGCTGGATTTCTGGGCTGTGAGTGCACATGGCTGGGGCGTGGCCAGCCTCCCAGCCACCAACATCACCTTAGAAGCCTTAAACAAACCTGACTGGTTCTGGCTCTGGGGCTACTACTGTGCACACCCTGCTTGGCCTCTCTGCCATAGCCCGAGTGCCTCTTGGTCCAGCTTTCCTCTGGATGTGAGCAGAACCTTGTTTCAGTGATTAACTGTGGACCAGGGCCACCAGGATCTCCAAGCTCTGTACGACAAGAGTGTGAAATTTGGAACTGCAAGTGCTCTGTGCTGAGATGGAAACGTGAGGACCTTGAAGGAGGGAGGGAGGCAGTTCAAGGAGACTGACATGGTACCTTATCTAGGAAGGTGATAGCAAATGTGGTTAGTATCTTGATTAAATTAAAAAAAAATAAAGAGATTCAACAAGATTACCAGGGAACTATTTACTATTTTATTAAAACTAGGCTTTTATTTCCTCATCAAAACTTTTCATTATGCCTCCAAGGCTTTAGGAGGATTATTAAATGTCAGGCACAATTCAAATAATTAATATACGGTGTTACCAGATATATACACGCTCTCCAGGAGGATTAATAATAGCTGTTCTTTTTCTTCCAACCATATTTTCTCCATAATACATATATTAATCATGAGAATGAAGTGCATTTTTTAAATCTCTCTAGTACTGAAAGTCTTTAAGGAACTCACACTTTGAAAATTGGAGAATTCTTAATATATTCTGTTCTCTACTTTCTAATTTACCATCAAAATACAAAAACACAGTGAGCACTTGGAAAGAAAGGAGCATAGGAAAGCCAGTGCTTTCTCCAGAGCTGCTATTAGTGGCAGACTCAATGTATTCAGTGCCTTGAAATAGGTCTTGGAAAACAACAAACCAGACTTGTAAACTCAGGAAACAACTTGTCCCTTGTTAAAATGGACTGGCTTTTGGTGTTTACTACAATCAAAACACTTCAGAAAAGCCAGCAGGAAAGTACTTTTATAGCACACACTCCCACCAGGGCTGGCTGGGGGCTGTGTTCAGCACCTACTTGTCCATTCAACTCTGCCTCTGCCCAGTGGATCATCCCTGTGATCCACTGGGCACCCCGTGTGTGTTGTCCACAAAGACCTGCATGGGGCAGGGAGCACAGTGGGGACAGGCCTTTGTCCCTCTGAGAGCCCCCCTGCCAGTGCCAGGGAAGGAGGGAGAGCTGACCCCTCTGCTCTGGATTTTGCACTCAACAGCTGACTTGGACTTTGCCTGTGAGCTTGACCCTATCTCAGTAATCTCAGGCTAAAGGGTGCTACCCCAGGTTACTTTACATTTACTATGTGCAGGAAAAGAGTTCCTGTGGATGGACTGACCACTGACAGGTTACTTGCCAGCCATGCTCTATGTGGGCTGCCTTTGGGGATGGGTTTTGTAGCTGCTCATGGCCTCAGCAATGCTACCAAAAAATGAGCTCAGCTCCCAAGAGCACAGCAAACAAATGTGCAGAAGTCACATTTCAATTGCTTACAACTTGGAGAAATTTAAATTCTCTTCTATGCTCCCAAATGTACCCCAGGTATAATCCTTCCGCAATGAAGAGTCATTAAGTATCTGATTTGGAACACTGCAAATTACAGAACGTATTACCATCCTTTTCCACATCCCAGAATAGCTCAAGGAATGTCCATGTTCTATTTAAAACACTCAAGTTTTACTGAGCATGAGACCAGGGTTTGTTATGTAAGCAAAGGTGTAACCACACGTGTAACCACACCACCCTCCTGCCCCTTCCCAGTGCTGTGTGCACGTGGCAACCTGAGCATCCCCCACAGCGCAGCGACACACAGTAAATAACTTTAACCATCTATGTGACCTGACAACTGCCAACTTGGGGCAGTTCCCACACCTCAGGACAAAAACCATTTCTACAGAGAGGCTTAGGAGAGCAGATCTTTCGTGACATGCGCTTTTTCCTTTTTTTAACTTCAAGAAGAGGTGTTTTAAAGCAGTTTTGAAGACTTACCTCCTCGCTGCACCAGCAACGTGACTTCGCTTCCCTTAGGACATTCAATCAGCATATCCACCACCTGGTTGTGAGTGAGGCTCTGCACATTCTTCTTGTTGACTTCGACTATGAGGTCGCCCTCCTTCAGGCCGCGGCACCGTGGGCTGTCCACAATTTGTTTCACTCTTTGGCCGCCCCCACCGGGACTGTCTGCTATAGTAAACCCAAAGCCCATGGGCCCTTTCACTATGTGCACAGTTATGAGCTCAGGCTGTGTGGCTATCGAGGATGCCAAAGACACCGTGTCGTTGGGGTAGCCATGGGGTCCATTGGAGGAGACCTCGGCCGGGCTGCTGGGCCTCGCCTCCTTTGTGCCGTTTACTTTCCCTGTTTTACTGCTGTGGCTCGCCGGGGAGTCGTAGTTCTCCTGCCCGTTCACAATGATTGGCTCTTTGTCCAAAATCGCCACGGACGTGACCAGGCTCGTGTTGGGGTCGTCGGGGTCAAAGGGCAGGGGGTAGCCCCGGCACAGTTCGAGGTCCACGCTGGCACCAATGGGGATGGACTGGAAGATTTTCACCACCTGGGCGTGAGTGTGCCCCAGCACACAGGTGTCGTTCACGCTGACGATGACGTCCCCTGCAGCAGACACAGACAGACCAAGAAAATACATTTTGTGCACTGCAGGAAGGTGAGGACTAGAGCCTGAGAGTGGATCTGCAGCATCCACAGGTACCACCCACAGGCAACAGCAGCATTTCAGCACAAGAAAAAGGACTGGTGACACTCGGGCGAGCAAAAGCTCTGTGGATTCACGGCATAAAGCCTTTATGTACATAAATGTTTTTGAAAGTGAAAATGGAATTGGCTCGTGCAAAAAATTAATGAATTTAAATGATGGTATATGGCCCGTTTCACAGCTGTTTTGAAGTCCAGCTCTCACTGTTACCCGATGACATATGATAGAAACAAAACTGAGAGCACATGGGAACTGTAACAGAAGGCTCTCAAATACCAACTGCTCAAACACAGTGAGTGCCACATGTCATGTCTCATACTTCAGCCTGAAATCCAGATATCGATTAAGGTATGAGTCATTTTATTAACACTGGGGCTGCAAAACAGGGATGTTAAGTGCTGTGATGCTCCACCTGAAAGCGAGGAGTTGTGACCTCAGATGAAGCCTAAGAGGATTTCATAGAATCAAGATGGAAGAGTACCTCCAAGATCATGGAGTCAAACCATTAGCCCAGCACCACTAAACTATATTTCGTACTTTGCCACTGAATTGTGGTGGACCTGATCTCTGGCAAAATGAATTTGCCCTTGGTGCCTCCACACAGGGAAATGCAGATTAGCCTACTGCTCTGCCCATTCCTTGGGAGTAGCTTTGGAAAGGGGCAAGCAGCATGGCAGAGTCAAACACATGGTGCTGCAGCCCTACAAAAATCCATCATCCATTGCCACAGCAGGGAGCAGAAACCCATAGCCTGATGTGGAACCCCACAGCTGCTGGCTCCTCTCCTCAGATCAGTGTGGGGAGAGCAGGAGCTGGCAGTGTCCCAGCTGGGTGTTTTGACACTGAGATGGAATTCCAACACATGAAGTGTCCTTTTCCAAGATTCTGAATATATTCCTCAATGTATCTCACTTCCTTACTTGCTGATAGGAAAGCTGAATGCCTTTCCCCAAGAAGGGGATGAGGACTACAGTCCTTTATGAATGACACTTAAAACCAGCTGCAAAAACACAAACCAAAGTGGTGGTGATGATTTTGATATGCAGCATCAGTACCTGTTTCCATTTTGCCGTCCAGCGCTGCAGGACCGTCAAGCACCAAACTTTTGATTTGGAGAAACTCATCTGGCTCGTCCCCTCCAACGACGGTGAAGCCAAACCCCCTGCTGCTTTTCCTTAGCTTGGTGTGGATGAACTTCCCTTTCAACTCAGAAGGGTTTCGTGTAAAAAAAGGTTTTCCTGTGTAGGAAGTTTGGAAAAAAATCTATAAGCAGGCAGGCAAGAGTGTTTGATCTCTTTTTCCTCTGCCCCTCCCCGTTCTAACGAGTCCATGGACAAACACAGCAGTGTGCAGGGACAGGACTGCACTTCACTCCTGCACCCTCTCATCTCATCACACTCCACCTGTCTCCTTGGATCCAGGCATGCAGTAAAAGGCATGAACAAAACCCCAGTACCTGGCACTTTGTTAGCTGTGGTCGTGCACACCAAAGCCCCAAGGCTACAAAGGGGAAAACGTGCTGCTTGAAAGAATGGAATATATTAAAGCTGGGAATGCTGGGCTAGATGTGTGTCTTATCTCTGTCCTGAGGTGGTTATATCCATCCCGGGAAGGATGGGGCAGGGTTAGGAGGCCTCCTACAGAAGGAGTCTGTAGTGAGAGTTTCTGCAGAAAGAAGCATCAATTATGTTTTTCACCACTTGACTTTCTCCCAACCCACTGAACAAAAAGCAACTTCTGAGCTCTGACAAGGCACTGATACCCTTCAGCATAACCCCCAGCCCCGCTATTGCTACTACCCTGTGACCTCCACTGGTGAAAAAAGGGGAGGATGCTGATGTTGTTCTTCAGACACTGTTTGAAGTCTTTTCTCTTCCCTTTCTGCTCTTTGCCTGTTGTGGATGAAACACTTCTGGTGTGAAGTACAAATCAAAGAGCAGCCCAGGATCGAGCAGCTGTGCTGGAGGGCTGGGAATGCTCTCTGGGAGCACAGTTAAGAGGGAAAGAGGTGCTCCACGGACAAAAGCACATCCTTGCAAAGCACACTGCACAGGCTCAGAAAACAGATCATGGCTGCTGCACTTCAGTGCCAACACTAAACACCTTTGCACTTTTAATTGTTTTTAACGCTTAGCCTGTGCCACCAAGCCCTCTGGTGACAGCTCTGGGATCAGCAGTGGATATCACAGCCAGCAGAGCTGGCGCACTTTCAAACACCTCAGCAGTATTGCTGTGGGCCTCTGCTCAGAAAGGAGACCTCGGGGGAGAGCGAGGGGATTTGAGACTCGTAAGCCTTTGACTGGGGGGAAAAAATGTATATTTGAAGATTATTCATGAGGAGGCAGTGTGAGGACTTGTAGTCTTCTGCCTTTGAAGGGTGGCAGAGGAACATGGTAATCCTGCACATCGTGGGCAGATGGTCTGCTCAGACCCCAGCCTGCAAAAAAGCTCTGGCTATCAAAGTGCAACCCAGTGTCTCAGGTAACAAACACAGCTGAGAAGCAGAGTGCTGCAGGGCTCATTTCTGGTTCAAAGGACTAGCAGAACAAGCAGAGCTTGCTGGTGTCTGCCCACAGACACAGGCTGAGCTTGCCCTGCAGCAGCAGGACAGCAGCACCACAGGCTGCATCCCACCTACAGCATTCAAAGGGTATCACATTTGAAATTAGTGTATCTACAAAACCCAGGCTGTGAGAGTGTTGCCAGGGGCACAGGGAGAGCTCCTTGTGCCCACGTCCCTGCCAGCAGTGCCATCAGGGGGAGAGATGGAAACCTCTGGGCATGGAAGCTGGAAAAAGCTGCTGCAAATGGGGAGCGAGAGAAGAGGGAGCAGCACTGAGGAAGGAAGAAGAAGGAAAGAAAGAGAGGAGGAGTCAGCAGCAGGTACCAGGACATGTCACTCAGAGTGGTGCTGAGACAGGTTAATGCTCTGCTCTAACACTGCTGCACAATTTTGGTGGCTGAGTAGGCTCCCAACATCACCCCTGCGTGACGGGTCCCTCGCATCGCCATGTGCGGATGCTTGGGCAGCCCTTGCTTCAGCCTGACTGGGGAAAAGGCAAAGGTGGCACTCACAGGTGCCTCCAGGAGGAAGATCAGCATTTTTGGGGCACTCTGATGTCATCTCTAAACCCAGGTGCCTGGTGGTCAGGGTGCCATCCTCAGACCTCCCCTGTTTTTTCCTTGCTACCAGGTTGGATTACTCTGATGTACTCTAACACCCCTTAGGACTGTGCTGGGTGCTTTGGGTCCTGTGAAATTCCACATCTGTTTTGAAGGGCTGATCTGCTTCCACCTGCTGCAGAGAGTACTTCCTGGCTCTTCCTGGCAGGAAAGGCTGCCTGGGACAGCAGCACTCCAGTCAGGTTTGCCTTCAGAGACCACGGGAGTCCTTCCCAGCTCCCAGCGTCTCCCAACTCTGTCAGGAAGATGCATTCCAGCCAGATTCCCCCTCCATCCTTCCCCAGGCTCTTGCTCTTGCTCCTGCAGACCAGGGCAATGCCACTCACTTGCTATGCAATTTAGATGCAGTCAAAAATAAGCCTACTTACAACCACTTGTAACCAGAGAGCACTTTACTGCCACAGGTACAAGTGGAACTCACTGTCCTTGCTGGCAACCTGACCTGGCAATGTTTCAGCTCATGCTGCAAATTCAGGAATGATTCATCTCCTGCCTGGTGAGTTATTTAAGGCAAACAACTGGTCTGTGAGTAATTGGCTACACAGACCACTGACACAATAAATAAGGCTGTAATAGCCCAAAGTACCTGCACAAAAGTACAACTTCTGAGTAAGTCCACTGTGTTTGAAAACTTGGAACACTTCACAGAGAATAGCCACAATCCTCTTTTTGATGCACATAATCTCATTCACCTCTTGCATCCAGCAACAAATGTAGTCTTGAAACAACTAGTCTCAAAATCTGGGAATTCAGATAAGCAGGCACAGGCCCTGGTGTGTCACCAGTTGTGGAAATACTGCCGTTGTGGTGGCCGAGGGAATTTCATTCTCAGGAAAAAAAACCTTGTTGCTGTTTTACAACTGGTTTAACAAGGCTGTTACCTTGTACTGGTGCTTCCCGAACTGCCTCTTGGTTGTTTGAAACATGGTTTGGAGCAGCAGGTGGAGGGAGAGATGGACACTCCTCTGTCCATTCTAGAGAGGGCAGAGAGGGAAATGTTACTGGTTTCACAACAGCCCCACGAGCTGCTGCACGTGCACACGCTGGGAGTGCGGGGGTCAAGCAGAGGAGACGTGAGAAGTATGGCAAGAGAGGAAACAGAGCCACAGACAGAGGGAAGAAAATGAATGGGATGTCCAAAAACCAGTCCTGAAGGATCTCTATATCCAGGTCGACTGATCCATCTGCTGGGATATCCTACCTCATGCTGAAACTTGGGACTTGATTTGCATCTAAGTGGACCTGACATTCAAATGAAATCTGCTCCCCATGCCACTCATGGCATCTCAGTAGAGGAACAAACCCAAATGTTACAGGGCCCTCACTGCAGTTGGGCGCCATTTGAAGAAAAAAATGTAAAAAGTAAGAAAGAAAAAAAATGGGGGGTGGGAGGGAGGAAAAGAATTTTTATAAAGTGTTTCAAAATAAGGACATTACTTCAGATTTTAGAGCCTGACAACATACAAAGGTCTTGGTTTAAGAAGTCTCTCATGCAGGGTTTGTCTAGTACTTGTAAGTGCCCACTCCTCATCCCCTCTGATAGCCTCAGTCCCAGTGCAGACTGGAACAACACCAGCTACAGTGACTAACTTGATGGAGCAGACTGAAGAGGAAAACTTGTTTTAGTTGTTTCTGGGAAGCCTAGAAACTTTCCAGAAACAAAGGACATATACAGAAAAATCTCCCCTGTTTAACAAGATCGAAACTTTCTGCGTTTAAGTGACACAGTTTAGATTTCCTCCTTTGCTGCACCTTCTGTGAAGGACAAACACAGCCTTTCCTATGCACATCACTGCCTTTACACACTGAGGCCACGGAGGGAAGGACAAACACACTGGCAGGGTGCTGCCCTGGCCAGGGAGGGCATTCCCCCACCAACACCCCACCCACCACGCCCTCCAGGGTGCCAACCTTCTGGAGGCTGCTGCTGTTGCTCAAGCTGCTTCTTCCTCTTTGCTTCAAGAACTGGGTTTTCATACTGCGTCTTCCGGTTGATGTGGCTGCAGATGGAGGAGAGCAACGGATTAGGGAAACCCTTTGTGCAACGAGCAGGAATGAGGGCCAGGCACTGGAACTCCTTCTGAGGAAAGGAGTAAAATACCAAACAAACCCAACAGCAGTGGATGTGGAGCAAGGCTCAGCTAGTTGTCCCAAAAAGAGTACTTAGAAAAACAAGCAGATTCTGGTATTGATACAATGCCTCGAGTAGGGATGGCTCATTCCTTCAAATACATTAAAGTAGCAATCTATCTGTGAAAAATGAAATTAAAGCAGGAAAGGCATTCTGTCTGATTGCATTTTAAAAGACAGGCCTGTATCATCTCTGCTTTAATCAGATTCCCAGAGGTGCAGTCATTCCCTGGCTCACCCAACTTAAAAACAAAACAAAACAAAACAAAATAAAACAAAACTAAGCAAACCAAATCCCAACATCTGCCAGCAATCTGATCAATGCACACAGGGTGTCTTAAAAATATCTGCAGGGATGCAGGCTATGAGCTGGGCTCCAAACGGATCAAAATCTATCCAGAATCAGCCACCAGCAAATACTCCCAGTGGAAACCAGCATTTAGTGAAACTTCAACTGCTTTCCTCAGGCAGCTTTCGAGGACTATGAGATGTTCAGAGCCAATACTCTGTACCAATTCCAGGAAAAGGAAAAAAAAATCGGCCCAGTCCCATCATGGCAGACAAGGCATGCACTCAACTGAGGATTAACCACCTTATGAGACCAAGTGATGAACAGCAGCCACACATGCTGGGGTGACAGGGGCAGGGCTGGCACTCCCTGAATGGCTCATCCACTGCTCAAGTGCCATTTTAAGCAGTGATTTTGCTACAGCAGAGGAACAGGCAGACCTCAGAAAAATATATTACCCTAAAACCTATCTTTGTATGCAAAGATAATTAATTTTACCATTAAGAACTTGCTATTATATTGTCTCCTATCCAGTATGTCTTCATAAAAAAACCCACATGAAAACCAACCACTTTTTCAAGTAATTGTGACAGAAGCACTCCAGGGATTTATGTTCAGAAATTTTTTCTGCTAAAGATCAATATTAAATCACTAAAAAAATATTTAACTTACTAAAGAAAAAAAAACAAGTTAGTGAGCTCTGTAAAAGATTTCCCATTTAAAGATATCTTCAGAGAGCTCAGAAAAAATGGTAACTACTTTAAAAATGATATAAACTTTTTCATGACACAATTGTCTCTCAAATAAAAACTATTATGTAATAACAGAGTGCCTGATTTGAACGGACAGAGACAAATGCTAGAATTATAACCATCTTGCTAGCTTAGAGACAGCAAGTAAAATAAAATTACGTCTTATTGCAGTTACTTTTTGATTTAATTCAATCAGTAAGGAGTGCCACAGAACTAACGGGCATGTGTATATAAAGTGACAGGACAATATCCTGTGAAGACCTCTTGGCATGGCACTTAATAGCCGAAAAATATTCTTGATGTCTTTGGTAAATAAATGTCAAGCCTTAATTACACAGTTTGCTAACCTTGTTTCCCTAGGCACAGATGTTAGGGTCAGAAATGAGCCAAAGCAGACAGACACTGTATTCCATGTCTATTCTGAGGGCTATCGTAAGCCATCCTACTAGACAGGAGTATACACATAATTAAAAATTCATTTTATGGGGTCAGTGATGAAACAAAACTCAGATCCCTGGTTTCCCAAAGGAGCAATCTGACATCTTGATAAAGGAGAAGCTGCTCTAATTCCACAGAGAGTCCCATTAAACCTCTAATTCTATTCACAACTGCACAGCCTGATGGAAGAGCCTCTGCCACAGCTGTTTGGTCACACCATCCTCTCCATTCCTCCTTCTGGGGGTCTTCTGACACAACTGGCTGGTGGATTGCTTTGCACACTCCTTTTGTGACCACAGCACTGCACGAAGGTGATCGAACTCCGTTACTTGCACACTCGTTAAGTTCTCTGGATGGAAGTATTTTGTGAGGTGCTGGGGCTCCTGCACATCCCAACCCTGGATTGCTCCTGTCTTCCTTGAGCTCAACCCCCTCCCAGGGCACTCCTGTCTCCCCGGAGCCCCCTCCCACTCTGGGGTGGATGGGGAATGCCCTCTCCCAGATCCCAAAACATCCCCCAGCCTGTAAGGGGCCAGGGTCACCTCCTGCTTGGTCTGAGATGTTACCAGCAAAGCCCAGAGTGGGGTGCAGGGACAGCCTCCTCCACCCCACTGCCACACCGAAACGGGGAGCAGCACTTACTCTACATAGTAGACACCATATACGGGATCCTCAATTTTCTCCCAGCCAGCAGGCAACTCTGGAAATACAAAAAGCATTACTGAGGCCTCCAGGGCAGGCTTTTTCCTGGCAGGCAGCTGCTCCTGCCCAACGTGCAAAACTCACCAGCAGCTCAGACCTTGGTTTGGATACTTTTCAGAATGACCACAGCCCCCTTTGAAGGGCTGGCACAGCACCACACCAACATCCCAGCCTGTGCCCCCTGTGCTGGGTCAGCACACCACTGGGAAGACGCCCACACCGGTCAAGTTTTCATTTGCTTTTTGCATTAAATGAGCAAATGCTCAATAAATTTCCTGTCTGGGACTGCCTCAAGTTACCCCCCTGGTTTCTCCACCATGGCCAGCGGCCCTGGATGGAGCCCTGCAGGGGAAATCAATGCAGGAAAGGCCAAGGCATTTTAACACCAACCCATGAAGGTGGGTGAGACTACGGCAAAAAATTTTAGCCCACTAACAGAGACAACTTCCATCTCCTGTTCCAGGGCCGAGCCATTTATGCTCACCAGTGCAGAAAACAGGATTTTTTTACTCCTTTCTTTGGGATTTGCATCGCTCAGCCATGAGCCCAACACAAAACAGGACAAGGAGGATTTAACATGCGTGCCACCATACGGAATCCACCCGAGAGGGGCTGGCACGCACGGGTGTGTTTCACTGCACAACACTTCATGTAAGAACACACAGTGCCATAGTCACAGGGAACAGAGATTTCCTTCTTTTCATTACCATAATTGACAAAAAAAACCAGTTCTGAAGATGAAATTAACATTTTGAAATGGATCCGCTTTTGTTCCTGTTGATTTTCTAGACTGCAGATAGTACTGTAACTATAATTAGTGAATGTAATGCAATCACTTTGGCATCCAACTGAGGGTTATTAAAGCTGTGTTATTTAAGGGCCTGATCCTTGTGCCACTCATCTAAACACAATGTTCCCATTGGCTGGGGGTAACAAAATAATCATCCTCTTAACAATAAAAGGATGTGTTCGTGTAATACTGTGAAACAACTCAGAAAAAGGCTCCACCACACTGTGGACTGTGCACATGTGGTCCCACCAACTCAGCACATCCATCAAAATTTAGAAAAAACCAACACTGTTGGATAACACAAGTTCAAATACCCCATGCAAAATAATTCATCAAAATTTAACATGAAATTTGTCAGCACTGACAGCAATCTATGTTTGTTCATTATCAAATGCAGAGAGTTATTTCCATTAATAGCATCCATTGCTGAGCCAATACAATCAACAATGGCCCATTAATTAGAATAATGTTGCCATAAGGATAGAAATATCTCAAGTCTGGAGAGGAACAGAATCTATACAAACACACATGGACTAATTAGTCAAAGTTTATGTTTGTGTTCAGAATTGGCTGGAGATCAGATGAAATCAATCTTCATAGGTTTTGCTCCACATGTCCCTTATTTGCAGATTAAAGGTAGGTTTCCCATTCTTATCATTATTTTATCCTCATTGTGTTTAACATCTTTGGATTCCTTGAGACATAAGCCATTAAATGCAAGCCAATGCTAACTTCTGGGCATGAAGAAACTCCATGATTTAATCAGCAGATCGAACGCTTCAGAATTAGATGTTCCTTTACACCCTGCAAGTTTATCTGAGAAAAAGTCAGAAAGCTAGAGGCCAATCTTGGAAGTCTTTTCGCAAAGGGAACTCTCAGGTTTGCAGAGGAGTCCCAGAAGGTGAGAACACCGTGGGACTGGCTCCAAGAGCTTCAGTGTGATTCAATTAAGCCCTAGCATGCAGTTGGGAAAACCACAAGCTGTTGCAGCTGTTTAGTTTGTTGCACTACGGTGAAAGTAGAATGGTAAAGAGATCAAGCTGGGGTGAAAGAAAAATAAAAAGTCAATGAGGGAAAGGAGAAGTGATGCACAAATGCTTTCAAATGAGTTCCACCAGCTTTCATGCTAAATTTCTTTTGTCTATTTTGGACTATTAAGTGTTTTTTATTTTTAAAGTTTAAGCAAAAAAATTTGGTTTTCTTCTTCTGTTCACAAAAGATTTTGATTAAATTTCCCTTTTTCTTCTTCCCTTTTAAAGTATTTTCACAAAAGATCAGACCACCAGCACTTTCCTAACCCCAAAAATGGCACTATGCCAAAATCTTTCCAGTTTACTATCTCTGCAGCTTTTCACTTAAGGAACAAATCTCCATGTTTTCAGATATAACAATATACGAAACTGCAGCTTTTAACACATTTCTTGTTGATTATGTAGATGCACTTTTCAACTCCTACAAGCTTCCAGAAGTTTTCTAAAGCAAAAGGCAATATTCTCCATAGCCAAGTTGCAGTCTAGCTTCTTAGCTGCTTTAAATTATTCATCTCCTTTCCCTATCTCTCCTGCCAAACTGAAGATGACCCAGAGCACTAGATTTTATCACAAAGGTGAGATTTCAAAAAGCGTTTTGCATCATTAGGAGCCTGAGTGAGCCATATGGTTTTTATTTTGGTACATCCATGCAGCACCAATGCAGTCTCGGAGCATTTATCAGCAGGTGGGTAAATTCAATGCACAAATACCTGATGTCACAATTTTAAGCCTTGGATAAGTACATGGATTCCTGTTGAGATGCTCTAGTATCCTGCCCTACATACAGAGGGACTGGACAGATTCCTGAAAAAATTCCTTCTCTAGCCACCAGGTATTTCAGTGGCAGCCATGCATTACTGTGAAGGAGATGGAGAGGCACTCAGCACACCCAGCTCTTACTGCTCCCTGTGCAGCCAGGAGGGTCAGTCCAGGCCATAGCAAATTCTGCTTTATAGGTTCAATTTTTGTGTCTGAAGAGCAACCTTCTGTTAAAATGAGGTGACCTATCACTCCATAGCTCTTCAGAAAACAAGAAGTTGTGAAAATGCCTCAAGCCCTAATCTTCTTATATTTAGAACAGAAACTGTTGATAATTTAAGGCGCTAAACAGCTGTTGCCAACCAGTTTTTACTAACCTGAGTTACTATAACTATACTAAGTTTTCATGCTCCCTCCCTAATGTTGCTGTAACCAATGGAGTAATTTGAAAATGTCTTTCTTTACACTGCAGCATTCTCTCATCTCAACAGCGTATTGATGGGCTGTGAGCTCAGTAAAGCTTATCTGCAGTGAAACAAAGGGAACTTCTCGTGATGTTTGAGCAAAACACTTGTGTACGTAAGTGCCTGCAGATCTGGGGTCAGCCTTATCAATTAATGAGTTTTCTACTTTTTCAGCTCTGCTCTTGCACTAATTCCCGATAGCAGACTGAAAGAAGGATAATTTCTGTTTCATATTGCCTCGAAATTTGCTTTTTTAAAACCTCCCTCTCATTCTAAGTCACTGGTTGTGAAGACCTTTGTGAGAACCCTTTGCAGATTGTTGATGTGCATCCACCTACTTCTGATGCTACTTGGTCTGCGGATGATTATTCGTATGAGCTGCACATAACACTCAGGTACCACGAAAGAGACTGCATTCTTCTTTAAATTGTCATTTCTTTCAAATTCTTGCTCTACAAGAAGTTGGGCCTCCAACATTATTCCATATTATTCAGGAGAACCACTGGTGGAGCAGTGTTCCAAGTCCACTGCTGGCTGCTGATGCCGTATCCATCACTCAGATGCAGGGAGCAGAATACACTTACTCGCAAGTCATTACAGAAACCAGAGCTTAATTCTCTGGTAATACAATTCCTCCAGTATGCAGAACTATGAACTGTAACTACAGTCCTTTTTAAAAGCAATAATAGTCCTAGTGGAAATAAAATCCTATGCAACCTCTTATCCCTTCAGCTCTCCGGGTGCACTAGAGCATAGCTGAACAGAAATAACAACTACCTCTGCCATCAGTATAAACACAATGAGCACTGCTGAGATTTGATATAAAGACAGCATCCTTCACAAAGAGATGCAGCAAATAAAAGTGTACCACATCATTGAAAATCATCTGTTTATAAAATCACTGACTGAGGGAAAATTTTAAGCTGCTTCATTCACAAGCTCAGCCGAAGCATTCCATGTAATACTTAAACTTCCTGAATCGCACTTAGCTTCTATTGTCTGGGAAATGTCTTTGGCCCCAGTGAAAAAGCATCATGAGCTACTTCATTTCCTCTTTGGCATCTATAAGCTTTTTCCTGGAGCCAGAGATGCCACGGGAAAAGACCCCAGCTTCTGCAGAGTCCAGGAGGAAGCGGCTTCAAATCAACTTTGCAAGATTAGGGCTCTCTAGCTTTCTTCAAACTCTGAATCAGTAAGAAAACCACTGCAGATCTGAAGCTAGGGAAAGATAAATGCTCTGTGTGCTGGGGAAGTTTTGCTGATAAATTACTCTTGTTGAAATTAAAAAAAAAACCTGAAAGATGCAAAATGATACAAAGGAGAAAGTAAGTAATTAAAGGCTCAAAACAGTGCAGTTGAAGTCAAATATCAAAATGAGAGATGGATGATTTACCTAGTTCACTGTCCAGTTCCTCCGTGTGTACCCCTTCTTCTCCAAGGGAAGAGCAGTAAATGAGACAGAAAAAATTAAAAGAAAATTTCAGATACCAGCCCCAAGCAAGAAATTCCCTAGAGCAAACAGCAGAACCAGCACTAATTTTCTACACACCAAGCCCAAGCTTTCCATTTATCACGCTCCAGTGATCAGAATATTGATGGATCTGATGCAGATAATGAAAGAACTGGTTCTTGCACTCTCAAAACACCTGCATCAATGGACTACTTCCATGTCATGGTTTGATATGGCAAAGTCATGCAATTGTGATGTTCTCACTGTAGTGAGGCTTCTCCCTCAGATCTGCACAGTCCGACCTTCGCAGTCTGTTCACAGACACACGGATCTATCAGAAGGCCAGACCTGGGTACCAGTGCAGAAATCTGAGAGGAAAACCTTGCACCTAAATAAGGACCAATGCAGCAAGGTTTTCAAGAAAGCCCCTAAATTTATGTGCACGCAAGGTCCAACAGACTTCACTGTCCCACTCAGATGATTTAAAATAGGCATGAAGTGAAGCGCCTCGTTTAACTGGAGGCACAGACCCACAGTCCAGATGCACTGGTGGGGCACAGACAGGAATGCACCAGTTTTAGCAGGGCACCTGGGACAAAGATCACATAATTTTTCAAAGACACAAAGCCATCAATATTCGCTGCTGCTCCATTTATCATTATCTGCTCCATATTCATAAGTTAACAGTGACACAGATGATTAAAGTATTGCTTGGCCTATAAATAATAATAATGCAGTCTGAAAATGAAAGATGGTGACAAAACCAGAACAAAGATGGTAAAAACAATCTTGGACCCAACACAGCAAAGTTTAAGCCACATAAATGAATGACAGAAGCAACCCGAAAATGTAGGGTTGCAACATCTGGACACCCAAAAAACCACTTCCATGACCTCTTGGCAAAATATTCTATCAAAGCAGTTGTTTGGGACCATTAGTGTGAAATACAAATTGCAATTTCCTTTGATAGCCTAAGCAATGGGAAACAAGCAAAAACTTTGTTAGGGACACATATCCCGATGAAGCAAAAGCACAGGGCAACGGCACCCAAACAAATCTGAAACAACATCTAACATTCACAAAATCCATAAAGAGCATGGGATGAGCCTGGCAACTCGCATGCACACACACCAAACAAAACAGAGGAGTCATCCCACTGACTTTTGTGGAATGACACACAACAGTGACCCTTGCCAGAAAACGTCCAGCTTCTGTGATGCAGCAAAACTAACCTTCTCTCCTCTTTAGCTTTTGAAACATAATTATTCTTATGTGCTAAGCAAGATTAGAGCAGCCAAGCAAAGCAGTGTAGAGCACTACTGTAACTATGAAGCAACTGGTTAGCTATCGAATGTTAAAAATATCCATTAATGAGCAACTTGGTGAATGAAGTGAAGGGGTGTGTGGGAAGATGAAATTAGCTGATTTTAAAGAGTTGATAAACAAAGATGCCACTGCTCTCCAAAATTATGAACTCAATGAAATACAATAAAACCAGCTGTATGTTTCTATTCCAAATTAAACAAATTATTCCAATGTTTGCTAACATATTGCTAAGAGGACAAGAGAAAGACTTTCCCTTCTGCGAGGAGACTTAGAACTGTGTAACAGAGGAGCTCAGCCACCCTCTGCAGCCTCGTGGTACTGGCTGCTCCTCGCCTGGCACATCCCTGGGGTTTGAGGGTATCCTGCACTGTGCACTAAGAAGTTGGTGACCTGCTTCACCACAGCAGCCGAGACTGCAGAGGTAAATCCTCACACCCTGCAAAATCTCACAAGTGAAAGATAGGAGAGGTTGAAAAACTACATGTGTAAACACAGCAACAGCAGTTCTGGAGGCCAGAGTTGAACCTAACAGTGAAAAGGGATTGAGTTGATTCTTCTCTTAAATAAAATTGTGATTTGTACTGAGACGACTGACACCAGTGGGAGGTTAATCGTATTTTGAAAACTGATTTTACAAGGACAGCACCAACACTGATGAAGGAAACCCTTCCATTTTTAAGAAGTGTCTACCATGACAGTACTGTATTAGCCAAGATTATGTATTTAGATACCATCACCTTTCCCGGTCAGTAGACCAAAATTCCCTCACAGGTTTTTCTAAACATTTAAGTTATTTTCATAATTCCCTTCTTCTTCCAGCATCTCCTAAAGGAGGCCGGGAAGGGACCTCCTTTAACAGTCCTGCATTTGGCTGCTCTAAATCGGACAGTGGCTTGCATTTCCAACATCTCAAGGAATACCAAATCTTATCAGTGCAAATTTTCAGCGTCAGAAATCTACACTTTCAAATGGAATTTGTTTTCAGCAATCACAACACTGCACAGACTGTCAGCATTTAACGGTAGAAGTGAAGCAATTGAGTTATTTCTGCTCAAACAAGGAAATAACAACATAACTCTTTCAATCCATGTGAAGCAGGTGGTTGAAGCGTAACACAGCGGAGCACGCAGAGACTCAGTCACTCCCTCCCACACAGCGATCCAAGAAGCAAACATGTCAGACAGCTTTGAGTCTTGTTCAGCATCAGTGACTTTCCAAATGCCTTTGCAAAAACAGAGGCCTCTTACTTGTAGCACCTCCTTGATTTTTATTAAATGATCTGGCACCTCAATGGCTGTTTTACATTCACAGCGATTTTACAACATAATGGATATTGTCTCTTTGTACTTACTAATACATCTTTTTTTTTTAAAAAAAAAGTCTTTCTGAATACTGGTTATTAGAAGGAAAGAAAGAAAAGGAAAAAGTCACCTAGGAATGGACCAAACACAGTATTATGTCACTATTTTTAGTCTCTTACCATCATCTTCACATTCTTCTAGAGGCTTCTGCTGTTTGTTCAGGCACCGTGGATCTAGCCAAGATGTTGTTTTTGTGTTATGGCTGGAAACAGAAAATGGAAATATGACCTTTGTTAATAGAGCAGAGTTGAAGTATCCGTGACATAAAAGTATATATCCCCTTTATTATTCAACAGACCTGAAGGCATACTTTTGATTAAAGAAACAGCTCTACAGTTTGATGTTGTGCAAACTAGTCGACCAAATCACAAGAACTTTGGCATTGAAAACACAAAGGTAACAAGTGAAAATATACAAATCAGCATTCCTGACTGGAAAGAGGCATGTGAATGCTGCAATATTATAACATTAATTTCCAAATGTTTGTCTTTGGTGGCTTGTTTTTTAATTCCAAGAGCTGTCTCTGAGCTAAAGGCAGAAGTTTCCCTTCCTCACTAAATTATGCAGTGATCCTTGTTCCTACAAAAGACCTTTGACATGTCTAGAGTTGACCCAAGCATAAGTCAAAAATGGTTTTGATTGAAAACTTTATAATTACACAAATAAAAATGTTCTGTCTAAGCCTTTGATGGAAGTTGAACAGCTTTACTTTCAACTCTTCCTTTCCACGAGTCCCCTGACAGCCTCATGATGCCAGTCCCAGCGGTGAAGGCTGCATAGTAAACAGGCTTAAAATACATTTTTCTAGAAGTTATTTTCTCCCATAATTTCATTTGCATAAAGCAGACAATCTGGCAATATAATGCCTCTTCTACAGCCTGGTGTCATCTTAGACACAACCTGCCCAGATATTCCTCCAGTCCCTGAGGTATCACTTATCTAGCTTAGCCTTTAACACTGCTTAACAGTTTAAAGTTTCAATACCGTAGTAATGCTATTTACTTCTCCTTCAAGGTCTCAAAGAGGTTTACAAACTGAACTTTAGCCTCACAACAGTCTCGTGAGGGCTCTGTAATGAGGGCCACGATCCCTGAGGAACTAACAACCAACCAGCAAACTCATATTGTACTGGAAGAAAAGGGGCCAGCCCTGCTCCCAGGATCTCAGTGAGTAAATAAAAGGTCCTTGTTTTACACATCCTACTACCCAGCTCTCCCAAGGCAGGATGAGCAAATGTGCTTAATCCTTATGAGTGCTTCAGAGCAATTAATCGGCACCTAGAAAACTGAATGGCAGAAATTCAGCAAGTCAGGCAAACTAACAGAAATAAAGCACAGGGGGTCTGCCACCTTATAAATAAGCAAGTCTGCAGTCTAGCTGAGAAGGAGGGCGGTGGGAGGAGAGCAATAGAATATTTGCATATTTCTTGCAATTTTGTACTCGCTAACCAAAGGCTCACAACAGTGTAGTTTGCTGAGGCACAGAAAATTTAGCTGAACACCTTTCAGATCACACACTCAGATGGAAAGGATTGTGTTAGCCCTGTAACATGCACAGGTAACAGGGGACTGGGATATGCTGTGTAATGAAAATCCCAATTAAAGCACCAGAGAAACATATCTCAAGAGCCAAACTGCTTCAGCTACATCAGGATTGGTCATCTGACATGCAGCCCTGGCCTCACTGGACCTGCACTGGCTCTGTGCAAGAAGCTCATGCTGCTCCCTTCGGCACCCTGACTTGATACCCAAAGCACCACAGATGCTGGAACTGACATCTGAGCCGGCTTGGGTCCACACTGCTCATTAGTTCACTTTCTTAACCTGACACAAATCAAACTAAATGGTTTCTAGACTCGGAGTGTCCTTAGAATTAACAGAACTGCAGTTATTCAGGGCTGCATCCACACCAACAGGTACATGCACAGAATCAGCCCCATGTGAACGTACCCTCAAACTGCACTGCTGCTACCAGAGCATCACACCACACAGGCCTACGTGCACAGGCTGTGTTTTCCCAACACACACATGATTCTCCTGACAAATCATTTAGAGGTGCCACAGTCCTGCATTGTTCAGAGAACACAGACACAGCAGCCACGGGGGTGGGTTTGGGGAAATCAGTGGTGGTAGCAGAACCCCTGATGGAAGCACCTGTAAGGAAGGACAGCAGGGGCACCTGTGGGGTCAAAAAGGGGAGCAAATGACTGCTCGGGCAGCATTTACTACTCATTATCTGTCCTCCTCCAGGGAGGAAAATGGCAGGCTGAACGGGCTATTAGGCTGTTCTGTGTATAAAGGCCAGAAAGTACATCAAATAACGAGGCACCCTGAGGACACAGTGAGGGGCAGAAAGCCGTGCTCAGGGTAAGGTACACATCTTGGTTTCATCTGATGAGAATTTGCATTTTGCCTTCTCGACCTTGTCTTACATTGGGGGCTGTTGGAGCCTCTTCAGGTAATTGAGAGGGCCCTGGAAAATGGCCTTTTTTAGAGCAGCCCTCTCGCAGCTGGTGAAGGGTTGCTGCACTGCCCTCAGTCATCCCAGCTCCTCAGATCTTCTGGCAATCTTCTCTAATGTGTTCCCCTGTCACTGCAGCCAAGAGGACACCCGCTCTTGAACCTTCTCCTGGCCCTGTCCAAAAGTCCCCTCTCCTGATGATGAGGCAGGACTGCTGCCCTCACAACTCTGATCCAGCGTAACTCTCTGCAGGAGAGAGGGCTAATCAGCAGAGGAAGTTCTTCTGCAGTAACTGGGCATTGGCTTCTGGTACAGTTTTCACAACTGCATTAAACAGACCATCAAATCCAAAATCAATTCCTCACCCCCTCTTCTACTTGGCAGCTAAGGGCTCGAGTTTCAAAAGCTAATTGAGTGTTAATGTCTAGCTAAACTCTGTGCAAGACATCTCTTACACTAACAGGTCCTATTTTATAAGTTACTCCTACCTCAATAAATTTAGACAAGTATAATTCGAGACTATTATTTATGGCACGGAAAAAATCAATATCATCATAAAACTGCTGACAGCAGTCAGCTCTTAGGCAAAGACTGCAGAGCATGAGGTACGGGTGCTCCAAACTTGCTGTGCCTACCCTGCACTGAGCTGTGCCTTTTGCAAACCACCAGAGGACATTAACACATTTGGCCCATTTGCTGTGATGAGGGGACAACACACAAAGTCCACCCCTGGCTCTGCTGCCTGTGCACAGGACTGGAGGAATCCCCTCTGCTGCATTTTGCACAGACACAGGCACCAGAAACGAAGTCTCAGCCCTTCCAATTAGGAGCTGTCATTCCACCCATGAAAACAACTGGCCCCTGTTTTATAAGTGTCTGTTGCTTTTGTAACCACCCTCGTAAAACAAGCAATTCCCACTGCCTTGGAACTCAGGAGTAATTTGGATGTTAATCCAACCAGGAAATGCAAACCCCCTTCAGAAGCAGTAAAGAACTAACAGCTCTGCAACGTAACTGTATACACTAAATATTTAATACACACACGTACACACACAAAACGCATCCATGGAGGTTAACTCATGCCCAGAGAGAGGGAGAGAGATGGAATTAGAACAACAAAAATGTGCTTTACTCTATAAAATAGACTTCTCCGTTCTCCGTGTAGGCCATCTCCCAGTTTTCCGGCAGAGGACCTAGGTTATCCTCGGCAGCAGGAGGTAGGTATTGAGGGAGGCTCTGAGATGGTTCCGTGGTGGGGACGTGGGTGTGGCTCTCAGTGGCGGACGGTGGGGCTGCCTCTCTCACGATACGCGCGCTGTGCTCGTCCTGGTCACCAGACTCTGCTGCGGAACCAACAGACACAGATAAAAGTGAGAATCAGCCTTTTCCTTCCCCGGTTTATCCTGCCTGTTTTCTTCTCCTTGCCTTTTAACTCACAAGACACAGGAACAGATGAAGCTTGGGCAGAGCCCCAGCAGTCCCTGTGGCAGCAGGGGCGAGCTCACCTTGCCCACACTCACTCTGCCAGCCAGACCCTCGCCAAACAAACCAGGAGCTGTGATCAGCTCCTGTGTTGGCTCCAACAAGCCCTGCTGAGGTACCCAATTCTTCCAAGTCTGAGGCCAGGGCTCAC
This sequence comes from Melanocharis versteri, assembly GCA_013397845.1. Classification (NCBI taxonomy): domain Eukaryota; kingdom Metazoa; phylum Chordata; class Aves; order Passeriformes; family Melanocharitidae; genus Melanocharis; species Melanocharis versteri. Next base: position 104,666 of record VZTG01008686.1, on the reverse strand, counting down.
TGATGTAGAGGAGTTCAGTGTGCTTTCGAGCAGGCTTACAGGTTCACTCCTGCAGTGCCAATTGTGGGGCAGGATTAGGAGGATAAAATTTCCTGTTTGAAGAATGATCAAAAGAGGAGATTTTACAAGTGCAAAATGTTGCCAGGAGCTCAAAGTCAACAAGCTAATGGTGAATGTCTTCAGTGCAGTGCATTATTTTCAACTAAAAATTAAAATGAATGCCAGCACTGTACCATGTGTCCACATGTTGCTGCTCACCAGTGCCTGTTCTTGCTGTCTGAGGAGGTTTATTCCACGGTTCATCACAGTATCCTTCCACTCAAAGTCAGTCAGGAGTATTTTATACTGTATCTGGCCCTTCTCCCTCAAAGGAAATATTTCTGATGCCTGTATCCATGCAGTTTTGAGCTGTATCCATGAAATAGTGCTGCTCATCCCCTCCCATCACTAATCACAGTAAATGCTCCCCAATAAACAGGTCTGTGCCCTCACTCCTTCATGGAGAGGTTTTGCCAACAACATACAAATTCTAAAATTAACCACGTGTCTACCAAAGGGATTTTCTCTCTTTGGTTCTTGAAGGTGTTGAAAATTTATAGCAGTCCTTCCACATCCCCTGAGAACATCAGTACAAATACAGACAACACACTAAGCAAAAGACAGAGAGATCAGGGTCACCCTCTGCCAAGTCCCCAAGGAGTGGGGCTGAAAGGGCTTCAGAGACAGGACCTTAGCCCTGCTCTCCACACCAGAGACCATGGACATCCTCAATTCACAGCCCACGGCCCTGGAAATAGCTCCTTCATTATTCTAGTCTGTGTGCTGCCATTACCAAAAGAGAAGAACATAATAAACTGGGAGGAACAGGAAGAAAAACATCTAGACTATACCAGTACCCTCAGCGCTTGTTTTTCAGCCCTCCTGGAGTTTGATATTTTTAGAAAGAAGATGACAAGATAAAGAAGCATGAAAGACTCATCGCCAGCTTAAAACTGAGAGTAAAAACATGCCAAAATCTGGAAAACAGAAGTCACCAAGAGGTCTCCTAGGGAAGCAGGAGCATTTTAATATGGCTAGCACACTTACATGTGATATAAGCATAAGGAATAGCATTGGTATATGAGAAATAACTCTTTTCTTGATTCTGTGCCCATTTAATGAAGGCAAGGGGCCAGGGTGTGATAACGTTGTGACAAATGAGCTGCATCTTCCAGTATTTCATCTTGCAAAGGAAAACAAGGAAGAGAAATGATGCTCAAGCTACTTCAGGGGCACCAAACTGAGACGGGCAGCAAGGAAATCAAATAACAGATCTACCACCAGCTTCTTCCCAAAATCAGATCCCATGACAAAGGCTGAGGCTGCTGTCATGTCACAACATGTGAGAAACCACCCTCAGTGCAAAATTTTGTCAATGAGCTGGGAAGCAGAGAGAGAAATTTCAACCTGGGAGAAATTAGGCTGGCTAGGAGCGATTTGAGTTGGAAATGTGTAGCAGGTAGCAGGCAAACAGAGCACAACCCTCAAAAGCCATTCGACAGTCTGGCCCAGAGAGGACCAAAACTAAATCTCAGCCTAAATCCTTTTAAAGCTCTAAACAGATGTTAGAACCAGGACATTGGCAGGTAGGAACTGGGCAGGACAGATCCTCTGACTCATCAGAGGCTGGGAAGGAAAATTTTCATGGTGATAGAAAGTGATCAGAGGACAAAGGACCCGGTGCCAGTTACAGTGAGCTCCCATGGCAAGCAGCTGGGAAAGGCTTGAAGGTGTGGATAACACTTGCTCTGTACCTGCCTCAAAGGGAGCCCAGAAGATGAAATCAGTGCTTGAAACTAAGCTGAGGTAACAATGCTCCAAGCACTAACAAATACTAGGCCTGGGGACATGGGGAAGAGCTCTTGCCCCTCAGAGCTTCACAAACTTCCAGCTAATTTCTGCGGAAACTCAATGGATCTCCAACAGTGTTTTACTCTGAATCTGCCTGCACAGCACTTGACTTCAGATCACAAAGGTTTCCAGTGATCTTTCAGCCAAGGCTTGATGGTAGCCATGGTGGGAACGAGATCTGTGCTCAGCAGGACACAAGACCTTCATGAAACACAGAACTTGCACCTATGCTTCAGATGTCATTCCTGCAGCAAGCAGCACTCCATTTGCTGGGAGGTACCTTGGAGAACAGGACCCAGAACAGTAACTGTATGTGATGGGCAGCTCTAGACGCAAGGAAGGATAAAGGACAGCAACATATTCAGGAAGGAGCAATACTTAATTTCAAATGTAATCCTGGTTGAGTCATTTCATACTGTTTGTAACTGTGAAACATAGCTCAACTCTTCCCCGACCCTTCTGCAGTTAATGGATTTGAACTTTACCACACTTTTGTCCCAACCAGTTCAATCCCACAAGGCCTTTTTGGAAAGACAGAGCTGTGCATGTGGTTGTTCACACCTGGACATCTGCCATTCAGGTATCAGCCATTTCTGTTTGACACTGACAGCTTTGCAGAAAACACATTAAAAACAACACCCCTCCCCTTCAAAATACCCTCCAAAAGCCTTCCCCACGTATTCTAACTGAGGGACAGCGGTATTTTTGCTTTACCTGTGAAGCTACTGCTCATTTCAGGTACATCATCCTCTTCCTCATTCTCTGTATGCACTATGCCAGCATTTTGCATATCATTGTAAGACTTGGTTCGCTTTGGAGTCGACTGCTTGGAGCCAGACTGCAGGTTTTGCAAAGCATTGGTGGAAGTCACTTTCCCACTGAGGGGCTGGCTTGGAGGCTTCGGCGTTCCATAATAGTTACCTAGGCAATAGAGACACATTTGCATCTTCAAAAGAGAACAGTTTACAGCAGTAAGGTTTCTATTTCATTTTCTTTATGGTTACACTAAAATTTCCATCCCTCCCCCCAGATAAGTAAATAAAGAAGCTAACACGTGCCATTCCCATTTTTGGGGGTGCATATTTCATCTCTACAGCAGACACAGAAATATTTCTTGCCTTTTTAGTTATTCTTGTCGAATGTAAAAGGAGAAGAAATGGTTGTATTGTTTAGGTGCACTGAGCGTACATGGGCTAAAACAAAAGGCAGTCATGGTGAATAGCAAAACTTCATCTCGTTACATCTGAATTTCAATTAGTAGCCTTTTTACATGTGTGCACCCACACAATGCTGTGGCAGATCTGGAGTGAGCCCTGCAGAAAATAAAAAATTCATGACTGCTATCACCAAGAGAAGTGATGAAAGGCTCGATGGCCTGCTTTAGTACACAGGTTCTTTTAGGGGGGATGTCGCGTTTGGAAAGCAAAAACTATTCTCTCTCTAAAAGAAAACTTAGTCAAAGGAGAGAAAAGGAAAGATACCACACGACACTGCTTTCTTCAGAGAGGAAATTCAAGGGTCAGCTTGGGTAGAAGTGAAGAACCAGACCTCAAAGCTAAGCTTGAAGGGACACAGGTGAACCCCGAGTTACACCAATACACGCTTGGAATCCATCACCAGCTGTGATGGGAACAGTGCAAAGTGCTTGGGCTGCTTCCCTGTCACTGTAAGTGACCACGGAAGAGACACAGAATAAGTGCACGTTCATTCATGCCAGAACAGCACAGAGGGATTTCACTGTCCCTGTTCCACTTCACCTCCACACCACAGCAGTGCTTGATTTGCCCTAAAATTCTCCACAGCAACCTCAGGTCTGGAATCTGTTCCTGCAGCACTGGGCATTACAGGAATTCAGACCTATTGCAAGGTGAATCTTCTAATCTCTACACAATTATCTGTTATATACAACAGTTTTACACAAAACTCCCCAGAATTTCTCTTTCGGGAATTATTGTTAATTTTTATTTGCCATCTTCATATTCCAAGGGTAGACTTAAAAATTGTCCCTATGCTCTTTGACATGACAAAACACAAAGGATGCCCTCCCATATAGTTCAATTGCGGCAACAGCGCAAAATTCTTCTCTAAAACGTACACTTATTTACATTCTTCACTGATCTCCACATGCTATATATAACCTGAAAGCATTATTTTCCAATTTTTCAGTACGTATTTTCTCAGCCACTGTAGGAAAAGATCAGGTTTGAGACCATCTAGGGAACCTGAAGGTGCACAGGTCCATGGGAAGCGGTGAGGTGCATCCACAGGTCCTGAGGGAACCTGGATGGAGTTGCTACGTCACTTTCCATCATATTTGAGGAGTTGTGGCAGTCTGGTGAAATTCCCACTGACGGTAGAAGGAGAAACATAACCCCTTTCTCAATAATGGAGGACCCAGGAAGAGGCCAGCCAGTCTCACCTCTGTGCCTGGCAGGATCATGGAGCAGATCCTCCTGGAAGGAAGGACCCATCAGGAGCTGGAATCACCCTGCCTTGGACTGGCAGAGTCCATCTGGGAAGACCATTTAGGAGACACTTGTAATCATTCCCCCTCACCGCCTCCTGTGAGGTGAAAACGTATTTCTCACGGAGCTGAGGGCCAGGAAGCCAGAGCAGCTCCCACCTCCACGCTTTTACAGCTGGAGTAGTAGGACAGCAACACGTGCAGGTTTGTCCTAACAAGGTGTGCTGCAGCCTGTACACAACGCCGTGGATCCAGCTCCACGGGAGCAGCAAGGCTTTCATCTTCTGTTCATCATCTCCGAATCCTAAATGCACATTGATGCATAATTTATGGGGAGAAGGAAATTACTTCTTCTGGAAAGAGCCTCTAATGGGTACGGAGGCTCCGCAGGCAGGTTGCAGCTTGTGCTAGAGAAATAATTCTTATGCTCTACATACTGCAGGACTGTTTTATATAAAAAGAGGCGGAATGGGGGAGAGAGAGTGCAAGGGGAAAATACAAACGTAGGTGGGCAGAAAAAAAAAAAAAAAGGATAATTAACCCTGCTCCCATCTATTCTCTTTGGCATTTCTCATGAAGAACGATACTACTCTGGGGTTTTGCGGGTTGCTATTTTTTTTTAGGTTGTTGCTTTGTTTGGTTTTCCAGGAAAAAAGAAGAAAGAAGTGTTTTCTAAGGATTTTAACTGCTAAGCAGAGAGAGCAATGTGCGTGCCATACACATGAAAACAACTTTTATTTATAGCACTGCACATCACTGTTTTATGCGAAAGTTATTTTGGGTCTGTTGTAAATGGTTAAATTCTTTAGGATGGATGCAACAAAGAGGATGAAGGGGATATATAGATGTTGATAGTGTGGGTTTTATTTCCCCTGGACAAGAACAAAGCACAGATGGCACCATCCCTCCTCCAATTACAGCGAAATGTATGATTATATCTTCGAATTTGGTTCCTCTTCAGTTCCTCCAGCAACAGCAAAGCTGGAGGTCCTAGCAGTCCACGGAGAACTGTTCCTCAACAGAAAAACAGGCTTCTCTAAAGTATTTCAGGTTTTCTCACACTGAAATCATTAGTCATTTTTCAAACCAGCCACGATTGTTGGTACTAACATTAGTGAATAATTACGTTCTACCAAGACAGTGTGCTGTCTTAGAGGATCACTAAATATAAATGAGCATATAAAAAGAGCAAATATGAATTTGAAACTGAGCATGCCTCTGCATGTGTGGGGTTTATGGGAAATCTAGCCCCTGGAGCTGAACTTTTCTTTTTTCTCCACAGGAGGCAGATTAAGCCTGAGTCAATATTCGAATGAATCAGAGCTCTTCCTTCAGATTCACACAAGGACAAACAGGTTGGGGAAATAACCCAGCTCACAATGAAACTCTTTCAAAGAATGCTCCAACCCAGCTTCCAGGTGACATGGAAAATGAGAGAAAATAGAAATGCTATCTTTCCCTCATGTTTGCTGGATGCAGTCAGCTCTATTTCTTTTCTCTAAGCAGTTATTCTTGAAGACATGGCATGTGGGCCTGGGCGTGGGAACAGACACACTATTAGGGGGGACTGGTAAAAATAATCATCAAACCTCATGTTTCATCCTCAAAATCAGAAATAGAAAATATTTACACTGTGACTCAGAAATCCAAACATGCTCCATTAACAACTGACAGTGAACAACCCAGCAAGAGTTTTACAACACTCAGACTTGACATTATTCGTTCAAATTAAATCTATCAATGTTTATGAAAAAACATACATTTAAAAATAGGCTTTAACAGTGTTTTGTGAGCCACTTGTAAGCCTAAAGAAGGGGCTAACTTCATAGCCAGTGTAATTTGTACTGAATATCCAATCAGCTCTAATTATTAACAGCATGTTACATGTGCATACACAAGCATCTGTCATCCCAGAGGATCCCAAAACATTTTCTGAAGTCAGCACAGCAGTTAGGGCAGGACTCCCCGGGGTGCTGAGCTCAGGTGAAGCACTGCAAAACTTCTGAGGATTCTGACCCCAACAGGATGTCTCTGAGCTGGAAAGGAGCAGCCTGTCTCCCAGACAATGGAGATTTCCGGAACGAGACTGCAGGAAACTCTCTACTTTTCTGTGGAAATGCCAGTTCTGAAGCAGCCAGCGTGGCAGGAATGGCACTTCCCCATGTCCCATTCCTATGGGAACTGGGCCTCTAAGCCTTACCCTCTTGTCAATCACATTTGGATCCTGCCCACAGCACCTGAATTAAGAGCTAATAACAACCCATTCACTCCCCAGATGCACATACCATTAACTGAATCCCTTGTCATCACTTTTCACTAACCCTTATTTTATTCAGTCCCTTGGTGCTTAAAACTTACTTAACCACAGCTGAAGTTTGATGGCAGCATCTGCAGCCAAATCCATTACTTAATCCATGCTCTCCAAAGCACCACTCAGGAGAGTGCACAGAAATAACAATAATAATGAAAAAACCCAAACAGAAGAGCTATTTGGAATGAGTTGGTTTCTTTTCATCTCCTTATCTTTAAGTGTCGGCAGCTTACACATTTTAGCATCACACCCAGTAATTAGACTTTGGTAACAGCTTATCACAACAATAAGACAAGTTCTCATCATCATAACACTTCCTGCTCTGCCAATTCAAGCAGTGATCACAATCAGTGAAAGCAATCTACAGCAGCTTCCACCCTGTCCTGAATTAAAGCAACACTGTCAGCCAAGAGAACTTTCTTTTTAAGTTTGAGAAACCGAGTGATAGTGGAAAATTTGTCTTGTATTTCAAATAACAAAGTGTTCTTATTAAGCATTCCCCTGGTGGGCAGTAAGTTCACCTTCAATTGTTTATGGGACCTGGAATTTAAAATACAATTCACAAAAATACACCAAACTAACTACCCTTAAGTAAAATAACTATCCATCTATTCCATAAAGCCCTTGAATTCACACTACTGAATTCAGTTCCATCTGGGCTGAAAGGACTCCATCCAGCCAAGATGCTCTTCCTGGAATGGGCAGAAATGCACAAGAAGAGAGGCACAATCTAACAGGTTCAAAAGGGGAATGGACACTGAAGCAGAGAGGGGAGAGGAGACCATGGAGGCTGCTGGGGTGGGGACAGGCAGCTGACAAGGAGAGGTGGAAGAAGGCAGAGTAGTTGACTACAAACATGAGTTTGAGCATTAATTCTAATGGTGCAACTACAGCAATTGAAGAATGTGGTTCCAAACCATATATTTGAGTTACTTTAATCTGCAGGTGTTTGCCCTGCAGCAGCTGTTCTCTTTTCTGGAGGAAAGATGTCCATGCCTGGGACTGGGAATGCATTTGTGTCTCAGCAAAGGACCGAGTAGAGTTCATACGTTCTGAATTTACTGATGCCTACTCGTGAAGTCTAATCTTGCAATTATAAAAATCCCAAGAAACTCAAAAGCCTCTGTGCAGCACAGAGGGCCCTGTGTCCATGAGAAGTGCATCTGATCTTCAAAGCGACCACTCTGTGCTAACAAGGACTCCATTAATAGCTCATGTTTTAAAAAGCACTTCATAGCTTTCTGTCTTGGTGCAAATGGGTATTTTGGGAAAGACACTTGGAGATAAGCAGCAAAATTAGGCAAGGCCTTGACACAAAGACTTGAAATGTAATTATTAATGTAATTGTTTTATTTTCTGAGACTCAGCTCTTCTTCTCTGCGCTGTACAAGAACCAAAACAATTGACCCTTAATTTTAGCAGAAGAGCTTCTGCTCATCCAATCCAGCAAGAGTGCTTGTGTCTGATTAGCACAGGATGAATTGGTTCCTGGGAGCAGAGCTCCTGCCATAGTGTTTTGTCTGTTCTCTTCCCAGATCACATTCTGCTACAGATTTCCACATTTAGATGACAGATCAGGCTGCTGTCTGTGGGATTCACCTAGCTGCAACTGCACATTGATTAGCAATTGCCTTGAGGAAATTCAGAGTATCCAGGCAACCGGGAGGAGGCTGCGGATACAGCATCTGGATCGGAAGGAAAACAGGCAACGAAGGAGAGCTCAGAGAAATTAACCTACAATATATCCATGAGCTTTAAACAGGAGATTCTCTGTCAATTTTTGTGGTTATTAATGATGACGTTAACTGAAAGATCAGTTTGGGTTTCTTGTTAAATAAGCCAAACTGTTACAAACTGCACATTTCAATTAGGTCTGAAATTTAACATATACACCAATTAGTGTCCTAAAGGCAGTGGCAGCATGGGAGAAAGTCACCCACAGAACAAATCACTCTTACTTATTCTGATTTTTGCTGTGTTATCACTAGGAGTTGCCACGTGCTATTGTTAGCACCCATGTACAAGTGCATCCAAGCACATTTAAGGCATGGAAAAATCCTAAAACAAAGCAATGATACTAAAAGTATATAAATACGCAGTACGACCTTGTTAGCATGGAGCAAGAGGGGGCTGGGGAGGCTCAAGGTGTTCCATGAGACCAGCTGTGTTCTATCAACTGCTATACCCACATTCAAATTGATTAAAAAAAAATCATAGGGTACATAAATAAACATGTGCTTGTGTATGGTACGTACAGAAAGCAGGAGAAGCAGCTGGAAACACCCTGCCTAGCATAGGGCTGCAGGAATAAAGAAAATACCACGCCAAGCCATTGCAATATGAAACTCTTCTTCTTGCAAATAGTTAAATATTTATATATACAGTCCCACCACGAGGATGTGTCCCATTAACACCTTCCCTCTCTGGAAGGCAGTGGCAGTGAGCTCTGCAGGGAAATGCTGCAGCCTGTGGAGGCCAGGCTGCCTCTGCAGAGGAGCTGGATAACACCAGCAAGAAGCAGCCACTTCTGGAGAGCCCCAAGAACACCCTGTACCAAAAAAACAATGCCAAAATGTGCCTGGACTACTAGGAACAGCCTTCAACACATCAAACTATAGCTACAAAGTAAATGATGACTAAAATAACCTGAACTGTAATTTAAGAAGAAAGTAACTAATTCACCATATCTCTTTTTTTTTTTTGGCCAGAGGTGTTTGGGAACCCTTTCCCTGAGGTTTGTGTTTTAAAATGCATGACTGCTAATGAACAATTCCTGACAGAGCTCACATTGAGAAACTTGTTATTGAAAGGGCAGAGAGAGGGAGAGGCCAGTCAGGAATGCAGCAGGAAATTCAAAGCCACTTTAAACCCCTATCAGATATTTGAATATTTGCTTTTAGAGAACAAGAGTTACTCAGGTACCACTTCAGCTGTTTGCAGAACGAAGCATTGTAATCAGATGACACTTCAGTACAGCAGCACTCATGCTTAACACTGACAATTGTGCATATACACAACAAGGTGCTGCCTTTTTTTCTCCACTAGTTGCTTAAAAAATAACAAGAAAAAAGCAAGCAAAGTATTAAGAGCCAAAGACAGAAGAGGAATCGTTCTGCAGTGCACAGGTATTAGCATGTGGATATTCAGTGAGATACATTATAACGGTGCTAAACAAGCCATTATGATTTATTGGGTCCATCTCTAGCCTGGAGACAAAAATCAGTGGATCTGATCTTATTAAGCAGAACATGCTGTTCACCTGCATGGGCATCCCCAGCATCTGCCACCCTTCCTCGCCCAAGCCTCCCCTCATGTTCTGCCTGGCACAGGCTCAGCTCTCACTCCCAGGTGGGACCGAGGTGCTGACACCCACAGGCTGCGAGGGCACCAGCAAAAAAAATCCACTCATTTTACTAAAGCAGCTGGGGCAGTGTGGCTGCTGCAGAGAAGCCCAAGGAGAGCCAGCAGATCAGATAAATTAGGCTAAAGGCATCTTGATTTGAAGCATGTTGCTGAATACACCTCTCTACTTCGGCTGAAATTCAAACTGCACTATTAATGTAATTTATTACAATCATTAAGTACCACAATTGGAGACCCTGTCTACAGTAGCTAGTTTTATATACTTTGAAAATGTTAGCAAGTCACCCCATTACATCTTAGTCATGAGACTAATGCAGATTACTTATTACTTCTCTTGGCAATCACATAACACTTGTCCTGAGAATGAAAGATGACGCCTTGACAATAATACTCTATAATGTAATAACCCTTCACATGTTATAAAGTGCAGCACTTTTTCTTTTGAGGATCACTAAGTGCTGGGCGGGCATTCATTCACACAGACCCTGGCGATACAGCCATCCCCATCCAAAATTCAGCCACCATGCTCATGCCCCCGTGTGCCTCTGCACAGCTCCCATCTCTAGGGCTGCCTGAATTCAGCACAGCCCTCCAGAACACCCTTGCTTCCACTCTCCCCCTCCTATTTGGAAGAGCAGATAGCTGCAGGAACAGGGTATCTGCTGAAATATTAATGAGGAGAGAAGTAAGTGTTGTTTTAATATTCTCCAGGCCAGTAACCTGAAGTATAGAGCAGTTACCTGATCTGCCCAGGGCCACTCAGCAGCTGGGGAAAAAACGGAAATAAAATCTGGAAGCAGTGGCTGTGCTCAAAACAGCCCTCCCTTGGGGTGCCTGTGAGAGCCTGCAATTCAAATGCAGAAGTAATTGCTAAATAATTAGTAACCTACACAATTACTTCCATGCATCCATCAGTATTTTCTGCCCTGAAGGAACAGTCAATAAATGCCTGAGACTACAATTACAGTGATTTCCTATCCACCAGAAGGCCTAGACGATGTGCAGCCTAAAAAGAATTTTCCTTCCTAATGAGTGTTGTCAATGGGAATTTCTAACTGGTTTGAGCGTGTTGTGTGCAGCACACACGTGGGCTAAAATCACCAATACTGGGGCAGCATCTAAGCTTTGGGCAGGTCCTCCAGCTCCAGCTGCTGGATTCATGTGATCAACATGTAGCTTTCATCATGGGAGGAAAGATGTTTCTGGGCTTCATGGTTAAAAATCAGGATGTTAAAACCCGAACTGAAAACCCCAGGAATTAAGGCTTGCCAATGCCCCTTCCCACCTGATTACATTTTTTTGAAGCCTTTTGGGTGCAGAACACACCAGGGAGATGAGAGGTGACCAGAACAGCAGCTGCCATGCCTGCTCTGCCTTCACTGGGATGTGGATCAAAAGTTGCCCAGAGGAACCTATGTGCAGTTCACCAGATGAAATAATAATGGCATTACGAAGCCCCTGTAGGTCGGCAACACCTCTTCTGTCCTGTTCAGATTGCACCTTCTCTTTTTGCAATTAGAGCACTTTCAAAACCCAGGCTGTTCTTTGAAAACCTGATACACTCTCCTACTTTTTTGCGGTTTCCAACTGTTCTCTTCTGCTTGTTCTTTATTCTTTCCAAATCAATAGTATCTGTATCAGCATCAAAGTCCTGTGCATTACCCCCTCTTCTGATGGCTCCCTGTTTTCTAATCTTTCTCCCCAGAACTCCTCTTCAGTAACTGTTATTAAATTCTTCTGTTACTTCTTCTTCTGCAAGATTTTTCCCAGTGACAGTATCCAGGTGACTTTATGTCCATCTTCTCCACCACCACATGCTGATGCTTACAAATTAAGGCCAGAAGGGTCCTTGGGACCACGCTGACCCCAAACCACCAGCCTGCTTGAGCCACATGAGCTTGTGGCTGGCTGGCACACAAAAACTTCCCCATTCCTCATCCTTACTGCCCATTTCATAGCATTCCTCTCCCTTCATCTCTAAATCACCTGAGAGCATTCAATCACAAGCAACCCCATCGCTTCAATTGTTCCGATTTCTACTCAGTACAGCAGGTAGAATTAGAAGATTATTTCCTTTTGTTGGGTTTTATTTCTCTGGTTTAGAATAAGCCATCACTGATCAAAAATACAACCAAATTTATCATGGTGGAACACTTATTAAAAAAAAAGGGCAGCAAAATGCAACATAAACCAAATGATAATTAAAATATCTAAGACTGTAAAGCTGGACAATAACAGAGACTTGGCCATTAAAAGTCTAACTTGCTTTGTGGTTTGGGTTTTCGGCAGATTTTTTTTTATAGACAAAATTGCTTGCAACTGCAGCATCGAGTCTGAATCACCCCATCTTCCAAGATCTAATCAAGATCAACACTGTCTTGATCGATACAGCTGTAAAATAAGATTTCCAAAAAAAAGTACAACAAAGCCATTAAAGAAATCTCAGAAGGCAGCAAAATAATTTCTTTAAGCCGTAAGTGAAAAATGAACTCTATTTATTTCACATTACAATCAAATAGTAATGTGTCTTGATGCATATGTGCACACATGCATCATCATTATTTGCTTTATTCTCATTGATTTTTCCTTCCATGGGCCAGCACTCCAGAACCACAATGCACCAGCATCACTGATGTCAATGGGGAAAGAAGCTTCTCGGCACTTCTGACAAATTATTCCTTTAAAGTTCAGGCACTTCTATCACCCACAGAAATGAAATACACATTAGACTTATGAGAAATCAACCTCATCTCCAGCAACCAAAAAGAGCAAGCCATGAAACCTAAACAGTTTAGCTGCTGCTGCATATAATCACATAAGCAACGAAACGACCGTCTTATAACTGTCCCAGATGGATACAGCATTTCCTGAGAACTAATTCCCAGCATGTCCCAGGAGCCAGCTTACAGACAGTTACCCAGTTTGTCTTTCCAAGTGGAAAGGTCACTAGAACAAATAGATCAGGAAGCAATGGCAAGGCTTTTCAGCTGATCTATTTCAAGCACCACGACAAAGAAAACTAATTCGGTGTTATAATTAGAAACACAGGGAGGAAAAAGCTCATTTTGGAGAAGAGCTGCTGCTGGAACGTTAGCATTGGTGCTGATGGAGCTAATCAGCTCAGAGAAGTGGAAGAGTGAAACCAAATTATACATTTAGCATCTTCATGCAAACCAGGTTTGACACTGCAATTGTCTGCAGTTGGGAATGAGCACAAGGTTTAAAGGTGCCCTTAAAAAAGGAGTTTTTAAAGAAGTAGACAAACATTATTTCAGGACTCTTTCTTCAGACCCTCAAAACCAAAACCACATGTCACAGACTTTTCTGTTCATGTTTGGTGACTACTTTCCAAAGACTTTTGGCTATTTGTGTGTAGTTTGTATTTTTAAACGTATTCTGTATTTCTTATTACAAAGAGTAATTAGAATAAGGCTGCAAGAATAACGCTTTTTCAATCTCTCATATTTACAAAAAGAACCACTAAACTTCTTTCAAATGGAAATATGAAATGACTGAGCTGAAGTACACTGGAAGAACTTTCAAATCTGTAAAGTATTTCTTTTCATTGTCCTGTCAAGAGGTACATTTGAATGTTCTCCAGAGGAAAAAAAAAAACCAACTCACTCCAAAAGGAGTTTTCAATTTAAAGGAGCTATAGACTGCAGGTTTAGTTACACAAATCCTATTGTGTACCTAAAAACAGCCAATTTGCCTTGCATTTCTCTGGAGCTTTTTCCTGCTCTCACCCTGGTGACATTTCAGTGGCCCTCGGCTGTCTCAGTGCTGTTGTTTGCAAAGTTGTGCTGTAAAAAGGATCAACACAATGACCCAAGTTAGAAGCAAGTATCCAAGAATAAGAAAAAAAAAGCAGCAGTGCATCACGTAGCTGCACAGTGACACACAACTGGGTGATGAAGGAAGTGTATTTTGGGAAGATGGAGGGAAAGAGAAACAGCAGAAGGAAAGAAAAACTGAACAAGATGAGCCATGGTGGGCACAAAGAACAGGTGCATACTGCCCCAGTATTCTGTTACAGGATTACATATTGGGTTTTCCTGGCCTACTGACGTTAATCTTTTCAGGCAGTTAACTTGAAGGCAAAAGACAAAAGCACAGCAAAACTGGAATTTCCTCTCTAAGGTTACAGAGGAAAGGGAAGCAGAGCACTAGGATGGAAAGCAAGGTCCTAACTCGAGTGAGGGTGAGGCAAATGTGGTGTCCCACCACGGGTATTTGAAGTGCTTTTTCACTGCCTGTGGCTCCATACCTTCATAAGTTCCTACTTCCAGAAGGGTCCCACTTCGCTCCAACTCCAGAAATTCCTCCACAGTCAGAAAGTTATAGTCCACACCAGGCACTTCTCCTTCTCTTGGAGGGCGGGTTGTGCCTGAAAGGAAAAATTAGAACATTATTAGAGTTCTTTTCTTATCAAGAGTTAAAAGGGACAGCAACAAGTTCTCACAAAGATTCAACAGTATCTGAGAAACACAGTTCGGTGAGCTACAAGGGTCAAAAGAAGTTTGAAGTTAGGAGCCCATGTAAAATCAAGACACAGATTTCAGGTTGAATTGGTGGCACCAACTAGAACAAAACAACTGAAGGAAAATGTTTCTTGTATTCTCAGAAAGACTCTGGCAAAGAAATCTCTCATCTCTGTGTCCATAAGAACAGCTGGAAAAGTTTGGTACGGGGGAATATGCCAGCAATTACATTCCTGCTGTTAGCATTGTCTCTCATACTTCTACTTCACTAAAATTGCAATCTGTATTATCAGATAAGGCAACTACTTTCCATGTTTCATTATTTCTCTATCACTATCTCACCAAATGTTCTCTCACATCATAAACATAATTTCTCCCTTGTTTCTTCTTACTGTTTTATCTCTATTTATGCTATTATTTTTTATTCAGCATTAAAAAGTACCACGAGACAGTTTTGATGCACCATTCACACGTGCTCACTAAAGAGACAACCTGCCAACTCTTCTCACAGAAGTTCACCTGCAAGCTCATTCCAGTTCAGAAATACTTTTGAGTAGTAAGTCACACCCAATTTCTCTCTCCAGCACTTGACAATTTCAGTAGCACCCATGGAGAACTGGCTCTGGTCACTGCCACTCTGCCAGCTCTGAAACTCTTCTCCCTTCTGGCCAATTTACAGCACTCTGAAGCACAGTGTAAGATGAGTAATTTAATGACTTTTTTCCTAAGATGACTTGGGATGCTGCATTTTAGGTCACTGAGCACAGCTTCATTGATAAGGATCAATTTCTGTTCAATAGCCTTTATTTTCCATGACTCTGGAGGCTGGGAGGTGACTGGATTCTGTACATCTGAGATTAAATATAAATGACAGATTTACAGATGGTACAGGAAACTGAATTTTGGAAGAAAGACCGGAGTTAGAGAGTTGGAGGTGTCTGAATGCTGAGGCTGAAACCAGTCTGCTGGCTTGGGAACAACTCCAGAGATGTGGAAACCACACCTAACATTTAACAAAGCATAATTTCTCACTTCTGAGGGACTCTTCTGGCCCCTGGGCAGTGTCTTCTCAGGGCATACAATTTCTTAAACCCTCTATAAAAGGACAGAAGAAAGAATAAAGAAGCTGAGCTTCTGAAAACTAATTGGGAAGATTCCAGCTCTCAGAAGTTGAAAGAGCATAAATTTACCATGCCTGCATCTGGCAAATGTTTTCCTCAAGTGCCAGGGAAGCGGAAAGTCTGCTTATCTCCTATTCATCTGAGAGACTGTTCAAGAGGTCAGTCTTGACAGAGCAACACCCTTGAAAGACTATCACTAGATTAATTTCCTTGATTGACATCTACTTTCTCTAGCATCCTCCATTTCTTGTTTTAAAATAGAAACTCTCTTTTTTTATTATTTACCGTCAGCCTTCAGAGAGTCTATAAATTCCTGTGGTTTTTTCCATCATCTCTCCTCTTGGAGCTCTATGAATGGGTGAAGGAGGGAGAAAAAGCAAGGAAGGGGTTGGAAATAGTGATGGATATCTCCACCCTGCTAGCAGAATTACTCTTTCCTATTTGGAAAGGACTCAATCTTGCATTCTTTGTATTTCTGAATCCTTATAGTAGGGCTACAACAGTTTTTACTGGGTAGATTGTAACAGAAAACAATTTTCTTCCACAGATCTAGTCCAGAGAAATGCTGGAGCTGCACCACGTGCCCCTCTCCACCCATGAGTGGGAAGCAAGAAGGATGAAAAGCCACAGCAATAACTATGACCAGTGGTGTGCTGTAGCTGCCCCATGCCCGGAGCACAATGGAAGTGAGAATTAGACTCTGGAGCACTGCTCATCAATCAGTCAAACGTCACCCCCAGCCATGTGGCACGTGAGCCGAATGACAAAGATCAGGACGTGTGTTTTCCCAATAACTACTAACATATTGATGAGACACACAGATCAGAGAACTTCAGGATTGCTTTCACCTTATCTTTTAAAGCCTCTTCTTTTCTTTATCTATATCTTCCCACAGAGCATATTTATTAATCATTTTTTCCTTCCTTCTGAATTTTTATGGCGGTGAAATTGCAGTCAGCAGTTTACTAGTGCTGGCTGCCTATTTGACATGACAATTATATCTCTGCCATAATTCCTCTGAGCCATTTTAATGGATCTATTTGTTTCATCTCAGTGTTCTTAATTTCCTGAATATGTTCAAGTCAAAAAATCGCAGCTGTGCCTGCTATCAGCGCGACTGCCTGCAACACACGCAGAAAGCATTAGGAAAGTCACCGCAGAAAAGGAAAACATTGCATCACAGAGATAACATTTGTCACCTCAGCTGGTCCTCAGCAGCAAACCCAGGGAAAATAAAAACTGCACTGGCTGGGATATCTTATCTGGGCGAAGGCGAAAAACCCAACAACTTTCCATGTTGCTGTCTGGAGCAGAGATTGCTTGCAGATGCTCCGGCTGTTATCCTGCTCCACATCTGAGCAAGTGTTACTGAATGCAATTCAGGAAGGCAGGGGGAAGGGAGAACCCGCCTCCGTTTTTCTTGTAGCAGAATGACAGGCTGCCGGCTGGACACACGCCTGGCAGATGGCATTTCAAAGAGTTTCCATGAACCATCTGGGATGTGTACAATGATTACAAACCACACTTACAACAAAGCCAGAAGGGCTGCTTCGCAAGGAGGGTGGGGGGAGAGGGCGGGCGGCAAGGAAGGGGGGAAGAGAAGAAAGCCAAGAGGCACAAACTCCATGACTTTTCCCAGGCACGGGACACTGAGAATAATCAGCACCTTCCACCCAGAGCCCTTTCACAGCCTGGAACAACTGCTCCGTGGCTTGTGTGTGCACAGGCCAGCACCATCACAGCCTGCGAGCCACCGCTGGAGCTCCTTGCTGATAAACTCCAATTGTAATTAAGGCTCCCATCTACTAGCCTGGCTTAATTATGTACAAAAGCAAAGTGTGCGTATCCTCCTTCCCCCTTCAAATTGCATTTCAACGTCCTTACCACAGGATGGTCTTCAGTGAAGGGGATGACTGTACGTTTTATCAGAGCTAATAGCAGGTCAGACTACTGCTAATGGCAGAATTAATTGAGCACAATGAGAGCTGTATTTAGCCCAAACAAAAGATAAGATACTCCACTCGAGAAGATGAGCCAATCATATTGAAATACGTTTAGTTGCCTGTCTTGTTTGCATTGAAATATTAAGTGGCACGAAACCTTATTGCCTTTAGGTACCAATTTTGATAATTAATTTGAGCTATGTCCATTGTGTGACTACCTCAGAATTGCTAATGCTGCAACAAGAAGGAACTGGAGGGGAAACTGAGTGGCTACCAACTCCTTCTGCACATTTAATGGTTCATAAGCTTTCAGTCTTATTTGGCTAGCGTGTCCCACAGCATACACCACTAGTTAGATACACTACATTCACAGGGGAATTCTTCAAATTTCCTGTAACCACAGAACACTTAAGAAAATAAAAAACACAAGGCTACTGGTTAGCATTGCAGTTTTTACCTTCTCTTGTGGACTGGGGAAGTAAAACTACATCTAACATGAGTGGCTCAGATGAAATGTTTGCCCAGCTGTTGGTTTGGTTATCACCCCTAAGCTGTCTGCATCCCAGTTTATTCATGCATCCCTAATGTCTGGGCCACAGTAGAGGGATCTCATCATGGGCTGAAGACCCCACCTGAGAAACTGCTTCCAGACACAGGTGAGTTTGCCTAAGGAGAGCTCAGTGCTGCACGTGAACTAATCAGAGCTTGTGCACACTTGCCTAGAATAACTGGGCTGTGGCTCAGATGTATTGATGACTATCAACTACTATGCTGAATAATTTAAGTGCCCATTTAAAAGACAAATAGCTTCTGCTATTGTGTTGCCCATCAACCATGTTGACACTTACCCAACATGAGCCTCAATTATACTATGGCCAGACTGTTAATACATGACTCAGGGGCTGTTTAGGTCTTTATCAATCTACCAGGGCTTCAAGTTAAGCTGTTAATATTCACTGATGCCCTGCTGCTAAATTAATCAGAATCTTGCCTATTGTAATCTAAAAATAAGACTTAATGGGGCTGCAGTCACTTCAATTGCTTCCATGTTAAAACAAAAACAGTTCTTGAGCAGTAATACTGTTACTGTGCACCAGAACAGGCCCTAGCAAGTCATTTGGAAGTCACCATTTCAAGTGCAGAATACCTACAACTCCCACTTGCAAAGCAGTAATTTCTCCAAACTCCTTCTCCAGTTCCACTGGCTGGCAGTGACAATCTGGTGAGCCACCAAAATACATCTGATCAAACCACAAGCCATTTGCTCCTCATCTCCACTGACCAGCATCTCTTAAAACGACAGACAGTGTGGGAGTTGTACACTCAAAGTAATGATAACAGCTGCTACAACCTTATTTTATACAGACTCAAGCCACTGGTGGTTACCAGCAGTGGGTGGAACTGCAGCAAATAAGGTTTTAATGTGAAGTGTGCAGGGAGGCTCCTGACTCAGGAGGCTGCAAGGCCAAGTGCTGCTGTGGGAGGTTTGGAAAGGCTGGGGTGGGAGGAAGGCAGGGTGCTGCTCTTCCCATTGTTCCGAGAAACTGGAATTTTTATTCTTTCAGCAAGAAGAGACTGCTCTCATCACCTACGCGGAAAAAGCCTTCAGCTGCCAAAGAAGAAACGTATTAGGAAAACAGCCCCTCTTCCCTCCCACTGTGTTTGGAGGTCACCTTCTTCCCTCACATCACAGGGTAATTTGGAGAGCCTGCTTTGCCTCTCCTGCATCTGTCACCCATGGTGACAGGTAACTGGAAGGCAGAACAAACTTCACAGATCTGCTAAGAGCAAATGGAGATGGGAAAAGACAGAGACAACCTGGTCTGACTCCAGAAGAGGCAACCTGATCAACAGCCAAGCTCAAGGCAGAACTTATCAGCAGCACAGTACTAAAAACAGCCTTATCCACATTCACAAAAATAAAGTGTAACCTGTCTGCAAGAAGACACTGTACACAGAACTGCCTTATCTCATTGACTTCTGGGGTTATTCAAACTAAGAATACCTTATTTTTTCCCCAACAGAAGTAAAAGGAACTGTATCTGGACATTGTTGCGCAATCCATTATACACTGTAACCCCATGTACCTGTGGTAAGGGGTCATTCATAGCTGTAACTACATAAAATACGGACATTTCAGACAGGCCCAATCTGTTACAAACCAAACACGCTCAGCTTATAAATACAATTTTCTCCTGAAACCTGAAACTCAGGAAGCTCATTCTGGGATTTTAAATTCCGTCTGTCCCTTCTCTAGCCAGCGACTTGATACCTATAAACCCCAAGAACGTGACAAGCATTCTAAGTGGCTTGGTGGTGGAGTAGAAATTCAATCCAAAGAAGAACGTGTCTGCTGCTAGAAATTTACTCACAGCCCTGTTAACGATGCATGTGCAGGAGCAGATGCTGATTGACTCTTCCTGCCCACACACACAACTGCAGGACTAAAAGCAAATTTCTTGTCACCGTGATCAGCAGGAACGACTGATTAAACCCAGAAAAGAGCTGACCAAGACAAAACTGTCTTTCCACAGACAGGTTTCAGAGACAAATGCATTTCACGGCTGCGGTCTAAAGCAATTCTTCTTCCATGGGGGAGATGGAAGGGATTTGTACAAAAGAGATTAGTATCTCCTTCTCCCACCAGCCTTTCCCGCGAGCGGCCAAAGAAGGATCCCAGAGCAACAGCTTGTGAGGAACCCCTCTTGCCCCAGGGGCTGTGCCAGCCACGCACACGAGTGCTGGCAGGTTGACCCTCGGCAGACACAGAAGCTGTTCTCCCTCTCTCCGAGGTGCTGGGTCCAGTTGCATCTCCCTGGCCCTTCCCCTCAAAGAAGCACGGACTGCCCCGAGCCTCCCTGGAGAAGTGATTCAGCCAAGCCATACAGCACGGCTCGGCTTGTGCAAACCCTCCAGGCAGCAAGTTATTTCTGTCCTTTCAAAATCTATTTCTGGTATTTCAGTGGCCTTCCCTGCCACCAAATAAGAACGCTGATAATCTTCAACACATTTATCCTCAGAGTGCTCTGAGGTAGAGAAAGTGGGTTTGTTTCCGGTTAATAGCACAAGATCAGCCAAGCCCAGGCTCTCAAAGGACTCCAGGAACCTAATTCTAGAGAAATCAATGGGATTTAGGAAACCCTACAGATCAGGATCAGGGCCTAAAAGATTAAAAGGGACAAAAATAACTTGCCACCGTGTCGGGGCTTTGCAAGCTCATCCGTACGTGTTGCGAAACACCACGCCAAGGCTACACAAAGCCAATTCAGCACGAGGGGTTCACTCTCCACTGTAATATTAACTTCAAAGAAACTGATAATTGCCTGATGACGAGAAGTAAGGGTATAAAACCCGCCGCACTCCCCAAGAAAGCCACTTAAAAAAGACCCATTTAAGGATTTATGCCAAATATTCAAACAGAGCATCACCCCCCTGACCTGAGGAAAGTACCACCAGTGGTTCTACTGCCACGTGGCACTTGCTAATGCAGTCACAGCCTCTTCATGTGTCCTTCAGAGCATTCATCCATTTTCTCCTAAGCAAAGAAAAGAGTATTCTGGCACCAAATAAAGCATAAATAATAAATATTCTCAGGTTCACAACAGCAGCAGCTCTAGATCCCTTTCTTTGAGTGATTGCTGTTACCTCTCCAGACACCTGCAGCCAAATCCCTCTTATTTCCCACGAGGTGGGACACCCACCAAGAAGATTAAACTTCATGAACTAATGAGTTTGCCATTAATCCTGTGTTGCTAGAGTCCAACAGCATGACATCCACTAATTTAAATTGTGAACTACTGATGAAAAGGCAAACTACGTACCTCCTTGGCAAGAATACCTTAGATGTAACTATGCACAGTTTTATTCATTCTAATATATGGATTAGTATAATAAAGTGTAATTTTATAAATCAATAAAGCTGTAGTAATGAGATTGCACTGTAATGTTCTGCTTTTAAATATGGGCACAGAAATGAAGGAAAATTGCCATTTGTCTAAGCATGGATGCAACTTACAGAAAGTAAAATTAGCTGAAAGTAAATTAACAAGGTGATTATATACTTGCATTTATATCCCATTTCTCTCCTATTTTTAGAAGCTTAGATAATTCTGCAGCCATGGCACACACCTTTATTTCAAAAGGTCCACCTTTCATCTATGCAAAAATGATCATAGTTACTTTCAGTAGAAATGTCTGTCTTGGGAAAGGCTATGGCTGAGGGTGGTAAATTAAATCCATACATTGGATAATTACAGAGCACCCTGATTAGCTGGTTATTTTTAATCGTGTAGATCATTCACTCTGGGCTATTTCCACCCAAGCCCAGCCTGATCCCTGCAGTGCTTGCGTGGGGCTGCCCCACATCAGTCACCTGCAGGTTCTCCACGCTGGGGCAGAGCAGTGGAAAAGCACAACGGGGATTCAGATGACTATTCCACACGAATGTGCACATCTGTATTAAATACAACAGGCCAAAGGTGTGTGTGGGGAAGTGCTTAAAACACCCTTAACTCACAGGAGACCTGGGATGGAGGGTTGCTCCCATGCACGCAGCACTTTTAAACAAATACTTCATTGTCTTATTTATACTTTCACATTTTAGGAAGTAGTTTATCAGGAGGTATAACCTACCATGCTTTATATCTGCTTTTTTTCATGGCTGCTTGCAGAGCTATCTGGTTGCTCCAAATTGCCAAAGAGAAGGTGTAGCCCAGTCTGAGAGCTTCCTAACTCAAGGATAGCATTAAACCGAGCTGTGAACTGCTCCAGCAGCAGCGCTCAGCTGCTGAGAAAGAAAACACCCATCGACTCCCTGTGATGTTTGGCTGAGTGGCTGGATTAAGACAGCGTAGTATTAAAAACTGCATTTCATTAGCTCTCAGATCCTCACATGGCTTGGTACAGGTTTTGAGTAGGTTATACAGGAGTAGAACCATAGAATAGGTAAGAAATAAATGGCTCTCAAACCTTTTGCCTGATGTTCCAGACAAAAGGCTGGGAGAAAAGGGCTTTGGAAAAGATGAGGGGACAAGACAGCATTTGGGACTGGGTGCACTGCAAACTCTTGCAAGATGGATTGTCAAGTCACTGGGCAAAGACAGACACAAAACCAAGGCAGTCTGATAAGCCAAGCTCATCGATTTTCTGAGAAACATTAAAGGTTTTATAAACATTATACAATCCTTTTTGCCTGCCATGAAGTAGTGGAGGAATTTTCCTCTTTGGGGAAAGACGTGCAGTGGAGTTTTGAAGCAGAAATACAGTGAACAAGAACACAACACCCAGTTTTATCAAAAAATAATGAAAACTTTTTTGAGCAATATGTGTGACTATTTCAACCAAAGGAAGAATACTCTGACAGGCACACTGCCAAGGCCAGAGACTTTAATTTCTGGGACTGGAAGGCTCCTCTGGTGTCTCTCAGTGTCCATTCACCCGGCTGGCATCCCCCATCTTCCTGTCCTTTGTTATCCCAAAGGTTGGTAGTTCACAGCCTCTTCTCTGGGGCTCCCACCCAGAGCTCAACCTGCATTTCAATCTCCATCTCAATCTGTAGCTTTTGAACCCAGCTACCTGGACCAGGTGTGTTCCTCAAGAGAACTACTACACAACATGACACAACTACTGGAAGAAAAAAATGCAACTCTTTTCTTTAAAACCTGGATACCAAAACATTTTAAAATCCACAAAACAAGATAACCTATTTCCTATTCTACTTCAAGGCTTCAGAGGTGCCCTATGATCAGTTACCATAATTAGGCTCATAATAAATGGCATTTCCAACACAGACTGAACACCTGCAGTATTTCAATTCAGCTTTTATTCAAAAACAATGTTTGCTTTTAACACCTGCATACATATGTGCACATACATCCATGAAAAGATATTCTGCACTTAAAAGCCACAGTACTAAATTTCAGATTATTTGATGTCCAACAGCTCAGCTGCCTCAACAGAGATTCTTCTTAATATTTACTTCCTTTTGCTGTTTGTACGGCTGAGATACAATGTGGAGTGGGTCATCCCTGTTTGGGTGTGATATAAAACTCCTTATTTTGACTTTGACTGCCCTTGCAGCAGACCTCTAATTTGTAGTTAAAAGTCTAAACCTAACAGCAGGAAGATCAGTTCATTAGTCTAATCTTTGTAAAATTCCACCACAGAAAGAAAGAGTCATAGAAAACATCCTGATTTACCCCTGAGGCATTGCCTCAAGTTTGTTTCAGTGACCACATCCAGCCTACTGAAAAGAAAGAGTCAGAGAGGTTTCTTTCTTATTTTAAAAAAACACCCAAAAACCAAACAAACAACCCAACACCACCACCCCCATTCCACCACACTTCCACAGGACATCAATATAGTTATTAAAAGCAGTCCTTTTCCCTGAACAACGTACACTGAAAACACTGTCTCCATGGAATACTTCCTCCTACAGCCCAGAGCCATGAAATGCTATAAACCTAATGGACTTGGAACTGTGATAACCTCATCACACCCTTGGAAAATCAGTCTCCTGTGGCTCCTCAACTTTTTGCTCTGCCCACTCACCAACCCTTGGTTCAGATGGTTCTTTTTTCCCTGACAAATCCTCCTTGACCTTTGCTTAGCAGTTTTCCAGCTTCATATTCAATACTGACCAAAAAACGCAAATGCCTGTGCTGTAGCAAGGAGGATGCAGACTATAGAAATGTGCACTCCTGTAACCATATGGATGCACTTGCTGTAAAACTCAAGGGAAGGACCAGAACAGACAGCAAATCTACCCAGCAATATGCACATGTAGGCACTATTCCCTACAGATCCCATCCCTTAATTTTACCTGTTCTTAACTGCTACCAATTCCTGCATTTTTTTTCAGTAGCTCTGTATGCAAGGCATGCTTTAGTCCTTCATGATTGCTATCACTTCAGCTGGTTGAAAACATTATCCTGGTTCACCTTCTGTGATGCTGATTAGATAACAGCTCAAAACGCTGAAAAAATGCCAAACATTGAGAACCCGATTGGTGTGTGAGTTTCAGATTCATCCCTATTGATAACTGGAAGTGTTAAAATGTAAAAGACATCAAATTCATAAATTTAAAATCTTTTCTTACCTCACTGAAATAAAAATTATCGCAATATTTTATTTACAGTTCCTTTGCTGCAAATTCCACATTCACCAGTTCTAACACAGAAAGAACTTGTAGTTTTTTAAGTGCAATAGAATACTAAAGAAAATTCAAGTTGCAATACATTCTCCTCACTTTTAATTAAAACGTTTCCTGATACAGTAGAAGCCTGCTGGTTAGGTAGTGCATAACTCTGCATCTCTGCAGTCCAAAATGAACTGTCATGTTACTGATAATGTATACAAGCTTCTCCATTGATTTTATTGCTTTTCCAGTTGTACACAAACAATAAAAACCTTGCCTACAAATCCTGTCATCTCCTATGAGTTTCATAGGCTACACTCTCGGAAAGGCTTTACGTTGCCTTTCTGAAGCCAAGCAACACCCCTATAAAATACTCCAGTGCTTGGCTTAAATGATCTTTGCTTCATTTCATCTGATTACTTCTAGTTCTACCTTCTCTCTGTTAAATGTCCCTGCATAGTCGTTTACAACTCTGCGTTCACACAAAACTATCATTCCATCACGTTACACACTCCATCATTTTATTCGCTTCTTGCAAACAATTTTCTGCAAGTGCCCCAATTTTAAACGCCATTTGCTGGTTTATCAGTGCCCTGCTGGTGTTGACTGGGCACCAGACAACACGAGATGCCCCACGGAGCTGTAACACCAGCAGCTCCAACTTTCACTGCGGTGAGTAATCCCAGAGAATCTCCAGGTCCCCACCACCACTGGTTTGAGTCCAACATAAATAAACAGCACACAATAATTATCCTCATGCAACCGTCCGGCAGCCCAAACAAATGAGCGGCTCCTTGTCTTGCCTACAATTCCCTGCAAAGAAAAACACCACCAGGTTCTAGCTCGCAGTTGTGTTGGAATCACACAGAGGATAAGGAAGAAATCCTCAATACCCAAATCACCTCCTCAGCTTAGACACGGTTGGTGGAGGGTGTTGTGATCCGAGGTGTTGAGAAGACAGTTACCCCAGCAATCTGATTTCTCATGCTGCTAGATCACTACATGCCTGGAAAATGAATGCCTGGAAGCACACAATCAGATCCAGGCTTCAGAAGAGCCCTGAGATGATATTCTCTCAGAAGTATCTCTATTCTAAGTTATTTGACTTAGAGGACAGTCGAGTGAT
This sequence comes from Melanocharis versteri, assembly GCA_013397845.1. NCBI lineage: Eukaryota > Metazoa > Chordata > Aves > Passeriformes > Melanocharitidae > Melanocharis > Melanocharis versteri. Next base: position 78,832 of record VZTG01008686.1, on the reverse strand, counting down.
TACCAGAGAGATAGACTGCTTTTGTTCAGGACAAGAATATCATATGACAGATAAGACCTTACTAAAAAAAAAAAAACCAACTTTAAATCTAAACTCCAGCACTTATTTTCAAAGTGTGAAGCATTTATCCTTTGACAGCTGTGTTGAGTCCTTCAGAGGAGTGATGCAGGTGAAACCACTCTGCCTGACAGATGCTGGCACAGAACTGATAATGGGACTTGCTGCAAATCACCTGCTCAGTTCAAAGCACACAAGTATCCCAATTGCTTCAAGATCAATTTCCATGACTGGTGTTAAACACATGCTCAAGCTTTTGCAGGATAACAGCCTTGGGGCAATAAATGTTTTGTGGATAAAAAAAGAAAAAAAAATTGTCTTTTGGTTCTGACTCAGGACACTGCTGATTTAAGGTGGTCCCTGCTGCCCATGGTACTGGTGGAGGTGACAAAGCTGGAGAGAGCCAGCAGTTCCATCTCCCAGCACCATTTTTCAAAGAAATATTCTCTCATCCTGTGAAGGACGTGTTGCAGAAAGGCAAAAGAAAATAAGAGAGAAATCCCTGCCACCTCTGCCACTGCAGGATGAGGGTGACCAAAGTCCAACAAATGAGACATAATTTCATTGGAAGCATTTTAAATATTTAAAAAAAAAATAAAACGAACAAAGCAATCTTCCAACGTCCATCGAAAAATCCAAGCAGGTCTCATTTGTCAGTACATTTGCCTTCAAAATGTCTCCAAGCAAGGTGGGAAGATAAAACTGTGCCCATTTTTCAGATGGGTTATGGAGGCACAGAGCAGCCAAGCTGGCAGCCCAAGCTCAGAGCCGATTAGGAAGGAAAAAGCAGAAGGTCGCTCGTGTCCCACAGTTCTGTGGTGAGCAGACAACATTTGGGAGCTAATAGCATTACGTGCCCTGCGCTGCTGATCTGTGCAGATAAACCTGACAGGCCGGGGTGATGGCTTCATCAGAGGGAACTGCTGACTCAATATTCAGGCACAATGGCAAGGGCTGTTTATATGCATGCACTGAAAAACAACAGACGACTTCTGGAGCAAAACACATGGGGAAAATTCTTTCTCGAGGCAATACAAAAGAGTCAAAGTAGCTAAAGCACATTCCCACAGTGACTGTGCAGTAAAGTAAATTGGAGCTCTGAACAGCAACCATCCATTATCCCATGTATTTTTAGCAATTCTGAGATTAATAACTGGAAAGGGCCAATAAAACAGTATTGAAAGAAAACACACATCCTTTTGATGAACTGCCACTCACTCCTTTCAGATCACTCCATACCTCAACAGAAAATCTGAAGTTTGAAACATTCACTATAGCATTTTTTCTACCACTATTGCCATTTAAGTGATGCTTTACACTTTCTAGATGAATGAATCACATTAACTATTTCTTTTTTCCCCGTCTGACTGTTCAGCCAAATTAGGCTACTTCCAGAGTTGAAGGGGAAAACGCAATTATTAATGCTTCCAAACATCCATTTGGCAGAAAAACATGCGGAAGGGAAGACATTCCTGTGAGCTGTGAGAAATCATTTTCTATTACACGAGTACCATCATCTCCTTTATTGTTGTAGCTGTCTTTCACCCATAAAAATTTTACTTGAGATAGGATAAGACTGTAAACAAGTGTATTTGAAAATCACAACTCTGAGACAACCTTCAAAATAAATAAAAAGTTATAAACACTTGTGTTGGGAGCCAGTTCTACTAGGTTAGAATTGTAAAACCTGCAGCTTGGAGAGATTCATTCATCTCTCTTCCAACTCTTAGCAGTTCTTCCCAGCCCTCCATCAGAGACCACAAAACTGTTATTCCGAGAGCTGAAGCTGATTTCCTGGATCATTTTACTCAATGGGAATCTCATTTATTATTGAAAAATAACAGAAACTTGACCTTCCCTGGAGACTTTTACAGAAATTCAGACTGGAGGTGAAATTGTCCAACCTGCATAATGCAAGTCAATTCCTCCCAGGGTAAAGCAGCATTCAAAGGGAACAAGGCTGGTAGAATTGACCCTTTTGTGCATAATTAATGCAACCATTGATCAGCCACAGCTTGGATTAGGAATTTTTCCGAAAGATAAATGCACAGCGATGAACTTACGCACTTTTAAAAAGTCAGACTTCGAGAAACCTGCTTTGATCCATGGGAGGCTCTTGCTACCACAGACCTAAGCAGGTATTTTCCATGGCACACAGATCAGGGTCATTGAGCAGGAATGCTTCAGAGCAGACAGTGGCAGCTGTGACTCTTGCTCCTCACAGATCTACATACAGCCTCTCTAATGGACAATGAGTGATTTGCTGGTTTATTCCCCATCCGTGTGTGCAAACGATTCCCATTAGGACCAGTGGGAGCGTGGAGTGTGTGGCCACGAGAAGACACAATAAAAGTTCAGCTGCTGAAGCTATCTACAGGCTATCTGTGGTACTCCTCCATGATCTTCAGCTTCCACTCCTCACGGGTTAGGAAACCATGACCACGAGTTACCACAACATGTGAATTTACAAATAACCGTGAATTAATCAAGACTGGTATACCTGCTAGTCAGGCTGCAATGGTCGCAATATTTATAGAACTGGATCTCTAAAGCTGCTTATTCTCAGACATCCAGTGCTTGCTTTTCTTCCTCCCAGGCCTAACAGTAGTGCAGAGGAGAATCAGTAGTTTATTCTGTATACTCCGTGTTACACAGGCCAGTAACTTTGTGGACTGCTGATGGCACTATTTACTTAGTGACGTCCTATTTCCCCATATACCATTCCCATGCAAAGGACTTCAGATTCCCAGGGTGCTATTTAAATGCCTAGGTGAAAAACTATAGCACCTATAGGTAGATTTTGAGAGAGTTCAACATCAAAAATTCAAGTCTGCAGGAGGACTGGCTCTGCACTAGCAGCTACAAGTGGTCCCAATGGTCAGTGGCTTTGAAACCATGAAGAGCAGAAAAATAACTCTCCCTATCACGTCTTTCACGGATGATGCTTAGGCAAAGCTGCTCTTGCCTTCAGGTAGAGGAATGGATGAAATGACCCCCTTCAAGGTCTCCTCCAAAGTTTGCAAATCACAAGAGCTGGCGGCACTGTAATCATGTAGCAGAATTTTCAGGAGGACAACGTTGTTGTAAATTATGTCAGAGTTGTAAAGTGTGCTGGTAGAAGAGGATTTTCCTGTTCAAAGGTATCCAAGCCAACTCATTCATCTGTTTAGAGCAGGCCTCTTTCAAATGAGTTTTTACAAAGTGCACATCTACACTGCAGTCACTCGAGGACAGAGCTCAGCAGCCAAGTATTTATGGATTTCTTAGGGCAGGTGCTGCATCTTACCAAGGGCAAGAGATCGTGTGTCTGGATTATGAGCAACACTCGACTTCAAATCCAGCCAAGGACCTTTACACACCTGTGATCAACACTTTCCAGCACGGACAGAGCCACACACTCACAGAATACCCCGAGCTGGGAGGGACCCACCAGGATCATCGAGTCCAACTCCTGGCCCTGCGAGGGACACTCTGTGTACCTGAGAGCATCGTCCAGACCCAAATTCTCCCCCCAAGATCCTGGAAGCCCACCAGGGCT
>VZTG01008686.1:48690-67589 GCA_013397845.1 Melanocharis versteri | reverse complement strand
CCCCGCCTTCCTCCCTCCGGCTGCGGGGCGAGAAGCATCCTCACCCCGGCCCCTCCGGAACGGGCAGCAGCGCTGCGCCACTCACCAGCACCAGCTCTCGGCTCCAGCCCTCTTGCCAGCGCTGGTCTTGGGAAAGTTTGGTGGCTTCCCGTCCCAAGAGCTTTTCCCCAGTTTGTTTTTTTTGTAGAGGTTTGCAATACCTTACAAAGGTTATTTACTGTAGCTAACCTCAAATAAATAAAATTGATAGAGGACTTGATTAAGTTTCCTTGTGGGCAGTTGATGAGTTATTCTCTTCGCTTTTTTTGAGCAACTGCTCAATTCTTCTACAATTAAAAATAAAAAAAAAAAACAAACACCAACCAACCAACCCAAAAACCCACACAGAAAGCTATGTGATCAGCTCTACGCCTTCAGTAGAAGGTTTACACCTATTTCTCAGTTTAGGTCTGCTTTTAACCTTCCAGCTCTATTACCCATGGATCTGCACTCCAAACTTCTTGCAAGGATGCACCCTTGAAGCCAGCCAGCTGCCCCTCCACGATGATAAGGAAAGGTCATTTATAATAACGGGGAATATCAATTCTGGGACCTTATTCCACTTACTTAATCTGATACAGGTTATTTATACTTTTGACCAACTGATTACTTCTCAAAAATCATCTTGGGAATAGAGTGGTTGTGCTTCACGGGCATCCTCCACAGGCAAGAACAAAGACAAGTGGAAGTGGAGGGAAAAAACCCAACAAAAAACCTTTTCCCCTTTTCATGTTATATTTCCCCATGCACCAAAAGGTGTGGATAGGTCTCCGCCGAAGTTTCAGCACTACTTTGTTCTCCATGCAAATCACCCCTTTCATCAATTATCTTAAAGCCATTTATAAACACAACTGCCATTTCAAAGCCACAAGGAGATAGGTGAGAATTACCACGGACAGCACAAAGATGTTCAAATACTAAACAAATCCAAATCTTCTCGTAAAAATCTATATTTACAGCCTTAGTAAAGCCCTGAGTACTGACACCACAGTGCATAAAACAACAAACAAAAGAGCTAGGGAAAGGCACAGAGCAATGCTTCTTTCTCCTCTATAAAAGCTTGCTTTATTTTTGTCAGCATAACCTGTAGTTTGGTGAGTTTCTGTGAGATCAAATATTTGATCAGTTTATGAAAGGGATGATATTATGTGTTTGCCTGAGGGAACAGGGTCACTGGATTTCATGACCCCAGAGTTTATTCCAGCATTTGGTTCCCATGAGAAAAGTACTAAATTACTGTTTTCCTCTGGGAGAAGGGAACACAAAATCAGAATATATCACAGTCCTCCTGCAGCTACTAACAAGATCTTCTGTAGCCTTTGACACCACCTCATGAAATAATGTAACACAAGCCATCTTATTAGCACTCAGTGGGCACCCAACCAACAAACCATGCTTTCAGAGCAGCCACTCGTGCGAGGAGCCGCTCAGCCTTATCTGCTGGAAACCTCTTCTGTTGCCCTGCTGCCATTTAAATCTCTCCTCTGCTGCTGCTGATAAAGGTGAAGTCCCTTAATGTCCACCCAGTCATGAGCTGCAGTGGAGCTTGGGTCATGTCCTGGGGTGGCACTGATCTCGCCCAGCTTTCGAGGCTGGCAGGGCAGACACCTCAGACTGAGCCAGTGCCTCAGACTCCCCGTGCTCTCGGCAACCAGACACCACCACAGTCAAACCAGGGCACTGCTCAGGCCGACAGCCACCTCACGACGAGCTGAGCTGCACTCCAGGAGCATCAATTTATCTGCACTGGCCTTAAAGGCCTTCTAGAGCACTAGCTCAGATGTAGATGTTTGCAGTCAGGTGAGATGACTGCTACCTCAGAGCATAACCCACCCAGCATCATCACCCCAGTGCCACCAGCCTGGCTGTCTCAGTGGCCCTGAATTTTGGTGTAAATCCCTCCTTATCTCTGTAAACCCCTTTGTATTTCACCTGACAGACTCAGCTTCTTCATCCTGTACCTGAGATTGTGCATCCACCCTTCTCTCCCTCTTCCATCTCGGCTCCTGTGTCTCTGGACACGCTTTCAAAATTGGATAGGTTTGTTTTCAGATTCACTGGTACACTCTCCATCACCTCCCTCTGCCCAGTCACATACCCATGATCTGCCACAGGACAGTTCTCTCTCCACCTAAGACAGAAGCAACACCTTCTGCCGTCTCTTCCAATCTCCAGGTTTCTGCCAACAGCTGAATCAACCACGAGTCTCTGGCTGTGCCGTGGCAGATGAGTTACCATTGCTTCCTTACACTTCTGCTGCATTATTAAAGAAGAAATTCTGCCATCAGCACAGTCATCTGCTAGGAAAGAAAATCACATGGAAATCACCTGCAAGGTGTGTTATTTTAGGTGGGACTGCTAATGTAGGTCAAGTTTTATTTTAAAAATTCCTAGTGATACAATTTGGAAGGAAAATCTTCTCCTCTGGGTTGCATCTGTGTTTTTTAAGGAGTCTCTTATGAATTCTGAATTTTGAATCTTCCCACCATTGTTTTTCAATGAAAAAATCACATAAGCATACATAATTCTCACTGTGTAGGAAGCCAACTCTATGCTTACAGCTCACGCATTTTGAGTGATATTCATGAAAATGAAAATCACTGTTTCACATTCAAAAAAAGAGTAAACTTTGACAGTGAAGAAACACCCAAAGCACTTGAGAATCAGCTCGGGATCACGTCTTGATCCTGTTACAATTCTGTCTGCCCAATTCATGGAGATAAGTATCATGCAGGCTTCTCTTATAAGCAAATCTTCCCAAAGCCCATTCTACTGTGGTAGCCAGTCCTTGAAGAATTTAACAGTTTTCCATGAAGCTCTGGCATTTTCTCTCCCTCATGGTAGCAACACTGGTGCACCTGGGAACTTGCAGTAGCACACCAGGCCACAGCAATCCTGCAGAAATACCTTGAAATATCGAAATACTGAAGTGACCTTGTTTTTTAACATGTTGTAATAGACTTCATGTGTACATGACCCACATTGAAACTTAGCGTATGGGCTTTTTTCTTTCTACTTTTTTTTTTTTGGTTAAACATTTGAGATTGCTATTGCTCCTGAGCAGAGTTTAATCATTAGAATACTTTAATTTTGTAATTAAAAAATATGGAAGCCAATCCCAAACTGGGAGTAAAATGACTGCTCATCATAAAGAAGAGCTCTGACAAGGGAAAAAGCAATTTATTCACTCCTTCTTCCTTCACCTAGAAATTAAACACTTCACAAAAGATCATCAGCAAGACACTCAATTTGTAGACACTAATAACCTTGGCAGTGTCCTTGCAGAGCAGAACAGCTGTTGAGTTGATGGGCACTGTGTCCCAGGAGGGAAAAGCTACAGCCTTCTCCACTGTAAATGCTGTGGTTTTTCTGCTTTTCAGGCACTCCTGCTTCGTGCCTTGCTTGCAAGACAGCCCTGAACAGAAATATTGCCACCAACATTGTTAACTGCTAACCTGAAAAATTGCTCTGTTCCGGCATTTAAGTCTATTTAAACCCCAGCAAGCAACCCTTGTTGCTTTCAAAAATTAAAGTAAACAACAAAATGTGAGTTTTGCTGAGATTTTCAAGCGCTTAAATCCAGCTACCACCATTTAGCAATGACCAGAGCCCAGCTGTGCTGCAGCACCTCACTGCAGAGTCCCCCTTAGACCAACTGTGCAATTAAATATGGTGAAATAAAGGAGGAAAACTCCTTTCTCCTTGCCTATGCATTGGGCTAAATGCATTCACATGCTCGCTTTCTGCAGCTCACCTGACTCCCTGCTTCTAATTGTAACATCTTCTTGACAAAGACTTTACATGGGTCTCCCATCCCTCAGCAGAAAAAGGAAAAAAGAATGCAACATCTTCCTCGGGCACACTGGGGAACCCACCAGCCTGCAACCTTTACGTGGTGTCTCTGAAATCCTTGCTCCTGCTGTGCTTTCCCAGACTGGTGTTTACAAGTGTGGGTAGGGACAGTAAAACAGTGTCAACCTCAAAAGATCAAAACCCATGACTCAGAAAAACTGGTCTGGGCCTCTGATTTCCAAATTCCCTTTATCTGCTGTGGTGTGTGTGCTCGATGCTTTGTACTGTTAGCAAAATAAGCAATGTTGAGAAGAGAATTTTGAAGGGCTTCTCACATCCTGTCTATAACCATCCCCAAAGGGCAATCCTAGCTCGTTTTTCCTTTTAATCTTGCTGGAGAATAAAGGCAGCTTGCACCTAGCAACATCTCACAGAAAGCCATATGGCTCAGGATGCCAGGGACTGTTCTTTTCCCCACACCTAAACGAGCCTTTACCAGGTACATGACACAAAGTTTGTCTGCAATCCTGCTTCCAAACAAGAACACATTTTAGTAATTACACTGCCAATTAGATTTTTGGTATCTCACATGGTGCAAGGTCAGGCAGAAGACACAAGGAAAGACACAGACTTAAATCCAGTTTTATAATCCCACTTCTAAGGCCTTCAGGAAGTTGGATTATTTTAGTAGAAACCTGAGAGATAAAAACAACAGTTCTGCTATTGTTTATTACCTTGTGTGAAGTGATTAATACAGCAGTTTATTGTCTCAGTTGCACAAAAGAACTATGTGCCAACTCTTCCAGCTGAGGAGAAAGCACCATGTTGCTTTGAAATTAAAAACAACATGGAAGAGTGCCAAGGGTGAAAGGTGGAGAAAATCCAAACCTCCCTCAAGCAGAAGGAATGAAAAAGTAGAGCTATGGCACAAAATCTCCTTCTGCTGCTTCTGAGTTTACAAGAGAGTTGTGCTAAGCTCATTGAGAGTCCAACTGACAATCATTAGAATAATAAAATCTTAAGGGGTTGGAAAATGCCATAAAGATCACCTAGTCCCAAGGGACACCTCCCACTAGACCAGGTTGCTCAAGGCCTCATCCAATGTAGCTTTGAACACTGCCAGGGTTGGGAAATCCACAGTCTCCCCGGGTGACCTGTTCCCAGTACCTCACCACCCTCACAGTAAAAATCAGCCCAGGTGTGGATCATGGCAATTGAGAAAATCAAAGAGAAACCACCGAGAAAATCATAGTGGAATCTCTTTTCTAAAAATAGAGATCATTGAACACTAGTTAACATGAGACCTTGCTAAGTCAACACACGCCCTTGGCTCTTACATATTGCTTTTTCATGTTGTAGAATATCCACTGACATCTCATTCCATCCACCTGCCACCAGCAGTGTTTGCTCCATCCATCCATCCATCCATCCATCCATCCATCCATCCATCCATCCATCCATCCATCCATCCATCCATCCATCCATCCCTCCATCCCACTCTTCTGCTCCCAGCAGCACAGACAGGCAGAGGTGGTGAGCAGCCATCCATGCCACTCCAGAGCTTCCCAGCCTTCTCTGTCCATAAAGCTCTAAAAGCCAAGGCCCCTCCTGGCAGCTCCTGGCTTGTCAAGGTGCCAGGACCATCAGCCACTGTCCAACAGGCTGTTTCCCAGAGTCCCTTCCTGTCCACATCAGTCAGCACCATACCTTGTTGGCAATCTTGCATATTGATTTCGTGCTGTGTCTACACACCCAGCACAGCTCTGGCCTGTGACTAATGTGCCCTTCTCAGGCTACCCCACACTATACTAGGAATAAAAAGCAGTGTGAGAGCTTTAAATCTGCTGGCCAACGTGCACAAGCTGTCTTCTTTAGCTTCAAGTTTAAGCCAGGCTAGAACCAACATCAGTGGGACTCCTCAGCTGTTACAAACACACATAACCCTTGATCACCACAGCCTGTCTGGAGATACAGGGGCCATTCCCAGCAGCAGAGCACTGAAGCCCTCTGCAGCTTTTCCTTCTCCTACACTGGTGCACAGAAAAATCAGAAATACTCTGGTTTAATAAAAATACATGCACTGTAACAGGACATGTTTTTACATCGATATAGGAGCTCAGCAGGAAATAATAAAACACTAAAAAAAAAAAAAGAGAGCTTTTAAGTGTGACAGCTTTCAAGTCTGATTGCATAGCTCTCTCTCAAGTCTAGAGGTGGGCCTCTCATAGAGTAGGTAAAAATTTCCATGCTTCAGTACCATAAAACTCTTGTTTCTTGAGCTCTCTACGAAACCTTTTTAAACACTCAGCATCTTTGCATCTAGAAAAGCTGTGGTCAGTGCAGCATAAATCCATGCCCACCCTGTCCTCAGCTCTGACACACTGAATTTTGTAAGGAAGGAGGAAGATTTCCCAGCTACCTGGGTGATATTAGAAACATGTCATGTGGAAGATTAATTTCTGGGTAGAAAGCAAAAAAGAAGAACTTTCTTTTGCCAGACATGGATTTTTTTTGTCTTTTTCAGCAGAAGATGTCACAAGCTCAAAGTCCACCTGAGATGGTGAACTCAAGTATATATAGTAAGTGTATCTCAGTTATCACGACCATATACTTTCTATACAAATCACACACAAACACATATTTTACAGTTCAAAATCATATTTAACTCAGAAAGGCCACTCTCCTCTGAAATCTACGACTGATTTACATAATGCACCTATAAAGTCCCTTTTTTATGTGTTAATTCCTGTTAATAAAGAAAGAGATGTTGCAGGCACAGGTTTAAGCTAGGTACATTCTGCTGTGCTCCCCCTAAAAGACTGCAGCAGAACTCTCATAAAACAGCTATTTAGGAGCTACATGGTGCTTCTTCCTAATCAGGAGTCAGTGTGGAGCGATAACCTATGGATCATGCATAATTCACTGCTCATTTGCCCCTGTGAAGGCCAGGAAGAAAATAAAAGGGGCTGGTGACAATGCTGCAGCAAAGGCAGGGCTCTGGAAGCCACCTCGAGGGATGCCCAAAGGTGCTCACCTCCCACGGCACCCAGCTGCTCCTGGAATTCAGTGGCACTCGGGCATTGCAGCAGAAACCTTGGCACCTTGTCCTCTGCTCTTATGTCTTCCACATATGTTGTCTTCAAAAGGCATTTTAAGACCAAAGGGTGAGCCAAAAACCTGGGGGAGGCTTTTGATCATTCCCAGCATGGAAGGTCTTATGTGGCATTCCCAGTTTCTGCAATAGCAGGAAATACAGCAGTGCTGTTGCCATTGTATCTCTTTGGATCTAAAGAAACATATACTCAGAATTCAAATGAGAGAATTTACACTTTACATAGGCTGGGTTTTCTTTAATGTTCCACTTGCTCCTGTCGTCTCTTCTTCAGGTTTAAAGGAATCCCTCCTTGAAGCAATATTCTATAGGACACAGTCTATTCTGAGCTCTATTATGTATCATAACTTGGTATATTAAAGTGGCTAAAATTCTGGAAAAGTTATAAAAGAAACTGCTGCTGACGTTGATCAGGACTATAACCTACACTCACTAGGCAATAATTTATGGACTACAAAAGCTACTCAATCCTCCATGTTTCTCAATTATTCCCAACACACAGTCCACACAACAAAATTAACATAAAATCCAGGCAACATCAGAAAGTTGTAACTGTTTACAATAAATCAGCCACTTCCCCTTCATTAGGCTTTGCAGAGTTCATAGCATTTCCTTTCTGGGAAAATCATGACTAGTTACTGTCTGCCTTCAGAAACAAAACTATCAGTAACATTTCCACAGGGATCATCTGAAATGGATTTCTAATAACGTGCAGGTTAAAAGGTTTTCTTGTTCTCCCCTTTCCGCACCCAGCATTGAAACTTTACGGTCCCAATGACACTATGAAAGGCACATGTGCTTAATAACAAAACCTGTAAAGAAGTATGTCTTAAAACATATAACTGCATGTTTAAATATAGAACAGACGTGAACTCAGGCACTCATGTAATACAGAGGAACAGGTTCTATTTATTCCCCCAGCAGCCAGCCTTAGAATAGGAATAACTGACGCAGCAGATAAAGGCTCTTATCCTGGGCTGGTTGTATGTAGCACTTCATCAGGTCGCTTAAAGGCACTTTGCTAAAGCAGAGATGTGTTGTTATCCCTATTTTACAGAAAAGGAAAAGCTTCCCAAGGTTACAGAAGAAGGTCAGAAACACATATCTGCAACCATCACCTACATACCTTAACTACTGTGCTTGGCCCACTAAGCCATGCTCCAAGAGCTTCACAGACTGAGTATTTATGTAAACATTTAACTTGGTTTCTCAACAAACCTAAGAGCACTCACAGTATTTTATCTCTTAAGTTGAATTGAATTAGGCCAACCTCTAATGTGCCCAAGTGCACAACACTGATGGCCCTGATTTCTCTATCTCTGAAAATGCAGAGTGGTACCATTACTTCTGCATAAATTTGGAAGAAATGGCCCCAACAGATGGCCCCAATGCATCTCACTTAAATAGGAAGACCAAGAAATATTTCAAGTCCTGACAATCCAAATTTAGCTAATGCTTGCTAAATCTCGAGGTGGAAGACACAAGAGAGAGATTCCTGAGTTAATACATTCACACCAGCTCAGAGCCTTCTCCTGGAGGAATAGCACAAAAAAACACCATGAAACAAGGTAGGGTGACACGTATAGCAAGCCAGTCTCCACAGATGAAACATCCTGTATTTCCCTGTGAGGGAGGTAACACCCAGAAGATGTCATCCTATCTGGACCATATCTCCCCTCATACCTCCATCACCACAAAACCTGGTTCGCAGGTAACATTGCCATCTGTCACATCAATTTTGGCCAAACCAGCTGCAGATGGGAGCCCCTTCTGACCTCCAAAGGCAAAGAAAAACCTCAAAGCATGTCTGATTAGAAGAGTCCAGATTAAATGTTCTTTTTAGTGACTGCTTTCTTTGGTTACCTTTACTGTCCCCCCTGCTTCTCTAGCAGGGCACCATCCTGGCAAAGCAAGCTCAGTCCTAACATCGGAAGGCTTCAGAGTTTTGCAGCCGCCTCTTTGTTTGGCTTTCCCTCCCGTGCCTCAGTTTGGTGTCTTGTTTTAAATGGGAAAGGCTAGAGAGTTCATTTTTATAAAGTGCTTGAACAGTCTATTTGATATAAGCCTCATTTTTCAGAGGTGTCGAATACCTTGGCTCCCACCGAACTCAAACACATCACGGCTGTGAGCGCAGGGGCAGCGGGGCTGGCACGGCCAGGGAGCCGGGCTGTCCCATGGAACAGGGCTGCTGGCAGGCAGGGCACACTGCCTGTCCCGTGAAAACCACCTGCAGTCCTGGGAGGCACGTAGAAACTAGCAGTATAGTTTTTCAGATGAGGCAACTCAGAACGATACAGTCAGTGTGTGGCTGGAAGTGACAGACGGAGTGAAAATGCTGAAACTTTCATTCCAGACTGTTGTCCAAGGGTAAGTGCAGCCCTTATTTACAACCCTCTGTTTCACAGCTCAGCCACTGAGGTTAGCCTCAAAACTTCACGCAATTATCACTTGGAGGTCTGTATTTTCTAGGGGGTTTTATCCCGAAATACAGCAGAGAAACAAATGAAATGAATAAGCAACAGCTTTCACGGAGGAAGCAACTGAGAACCACTTGCACCAGACGTTCCTGCCCAGGCTGCCCTGCCTGGTTCGGCTGTGACAGCGTGGAAACAGAATATGTAACTGCATTCCCCACAAACTCACATCTCCCACTGCGAAAACTCACGCTGACAGCGCCAGGGCACCCGGAGGAAGTGGCTGCAATGTTAGCATTCACCAGGAATCACTCCACAAATAATGGAGCCACTGTTCCCATTTCCAGTCGGGGGCAGCGCATGGCACAGGAGCACCTACGCCGAAAAGGGGCTGCCTAACAAAGGCAGATCCAGCACACACAGATTATTAAGAGTGCTGTACTGGGAAGTAGTGGGGAAATGGGACACTCTGGACCCTCCAGAGATCGGATTCTATTTTCATGGCTAATTTTATGACTACAGAAAGGTATTTAAGCTACCACGCCGAGCGGTAACTAAGGTTTACATGGTTTACCGAGGTCAGAGAGGATTTGTCTCATGGATTTTTGCGTCCTGCAAACAATCCCACTATTCTGAAAACACCTGCATACCTGTCAGGCAGTCAACCAAACAACAATATTTTTTCTCCTATACAAAACAATTTCTGACATACTCCATTTTATCCAAGAGCCAGAACACTTTTTCAAAAGCAAAATCACTACATCTTGACAAAACAGAAGAATGAGAGGAAACACCTTGTGCAATCACTCTCAGCAGACAGGGGCTGGGAGAAGTGGAACAACCCCTTCCCATCACACACAAGGAATTTCAAGCTGAAACCCATTCTTTGGAGAAGGCTGAGCGAGAGCAGACGGTCAGAACCCGCCTGCAGTAGAAAACCAGTTTGCAATCTCGATTACAAAGTTGCTGTTATGATACCATAATACACTTTTTAAGCAGCTCATTACCAATTTATTAAACATTAGGGCTTCTTTGAGACTGCTGGAGATTATTGTTTAAACTGCTATTTAAAAGTGTTCAGACTCACAGCATGGATAATTCATTCTTATGCCAATACAGATACTCATATGGGGGGTGTAGAGCTGTATTACAGTTCTTTTTGAAAAAGTGCTTTTGCATGCAAAGTAAGTGTGCTTTTCCACATCTGGACCGTGAACTACACAAAATAACTTCTAAATAACAAACCATAACTTACTGGAGCACTAAATGGTACCTCTAAATAAACATAAATATTATTCTGACACTTGGATACCTTATACAACAATAAATAAAGCCATTAATACAGACAAGTAACCATGTCTCCATGTTCCAGGAGATGCCAGGCCATCACCTTTTGAAAGGGTCGTGTGGCTTTAGTGAGAGGTAAAAACCTCATTAAAGCCTTTAGTCTGTCTGGAGATTTTCTCATTTGTTCGGGCTGAGACGACTTGCCTTTTTTTTTTTTTCTTTTCAGTCCCAAAGGATTAACAAACAGAAGAGGAGCAGTGCTTCCTTGTCCAAGTTCTCATTTTTAATAAGAAAAATAAATATTAATTAGAATACAAACCAAGAGCAGTCCTGCTGAAGTGGAAATTTTTTTTTCAGAGACTGGGTAACCGTGGAGTAGAAGGTTGCAGTTAATTGACTGATACACCAGGAACCTTGGATGAAGAGTGGTCAGTTTGAACTTTGGGCTCAGTAATGAGCTCTCCAGTTCCCTCTTTGACAGAATGAACCACAGCAGTGCTGCGTGACTCCAGTTAGCTTCATTTTATAATTACAAGTCTGTTCTTTACTATTTTTCCCCAGCTTAAATACCACTTTTTCAAAGCAATGCTAAGGGAAAAAAGAAATGGAACCAATTTTAATGAACTCATGCAAATATAAGCCTGGTGAAATGAAATCACAGACCTAAGCAGAATACTGCATTGAACACATTTGTATGTTTTATGCTAAGCTCATCTGAATTTGAGTAATTGGACCTAATTTGGCAATCTGCACAATCCGTTTGCAAACTTCCACCACTGAATTTTAAGTATGAGCCTGGAAAATCATTAACATTTTTATTTATCATGGTGGCCCCCATCCAGCACAGTACGAAAATCTATGTTTGAGTGTTTTGAATGAGGTCTTAGCACATGCACAGAATCCAAGAGTTATCAGGAACTCTAATTTCAGAGAAAAGTCACTGATACGTTCAGATCATGTAATTTTAATCTCAAATCAATCTCAAATCTCTGAAGCTTGAGACTGGGAGCCTTCTTCCAAAAAATCCACTATCTTTATTCCTCCTCCATGCCACACTATCTGAAAAACATTCCCCAGATCAGAAGAGTTGCTCTATTGCTTTTCATCTCCACCCTTTTCCTCTTCTGTAAGAAACCCTCTCACCTGCTGTTTCCCCCCTCATGCAGATGTTCACCCAGTCCTTCTCCTTTCAGCATGTACCTGGTCTCCACTGAGCAGTGCAGAACTGGATGTGCTTTCCCTGCTCCAGGGGCATGGTGATAGCACCAATCCAGTTTATTAAAGGCCAGCTCTCCCATACTCTCCCCAGCACGTGTTTTGGCTCCAATGAGGGTTATTTTTAATTTGTGTCTCATCTCTGTTCAACAAAAAATGCAAGAGGTCTTGAACTTATAAAAATGTTCTTGCTCCTTAAAATACTTAGCAGGAAAGAAAATGGTTTCCCATTCAATTGTATTCATTACCTATTTTTTTTTTCTTCTGAAGGCATCTCCGAAAAGAGAAGCCAGACCACATTTTTCCAGGTGAAAACTGCCAGTCTGAATTTGGATCAAAAGTCTGTATCCATTGCAATGGGAAGATTCACAGCACCCCAGCAAATTACTCAAATCAGGGGTGTGAGCAGCCTGCACTGGCACCATGAACCCTCTCCAAACAAGCAGAACACCACCACTTAACTGTGGCTGTGTGTCAGAAAAGCCATTTTAAATCACAGGTATAGCCAAGATCTATTAAGGCAGAACTGTGGAAGTTTAGTTTCTCTCCATGTGTCCTCAGGAAATGTGTTAATTGCTCACAGCTCTAACACAGAATTTCAGTACATCTGCAAGACGCAACAACACACACTGAGGGGAAGATCTGATTCTTTTCCGAGCGTAATTGAGGGATATTCAGAACACTTCAGCATCATGGCTTTACCCCTTCTCAAGCCTCCTTCTGCTCTCCACCCTTTCCCTCCCACTGGCTGGACTGGATCCCGGGTAGCCAGCCGTCACTGGCGTGGCAGGATGCAGCTCACTCACACACTTGGCCAGAAAGCCCAGCTGCCCTTGGGACTCCACAAGGGGAATCCTGAACCAGGACAGGGTGGTGGAGGACGGGTGTTACCTTTGTGTCATGATGAGCAGAATCTGCAGCCCAGCACTTTGAATCCCAACACGTCCTCCCTCCTCCATCTCTAGCTCAAATCAGTTCCTTATACACTGGATCACAAATTGCTGCCACAAATTAGATTCCGTATTTTTGTAGGCCATCTTAAGAACTGTCACTTGAAGCAGTGTGATTCGGGCAAGAATTCAGAGGAGCCATTCCTGGAGAATTTCCCCAAATCAGAACTGCTTTGCACAGGATTAATTTTGCTTCCAGGATTTTCACAGTGAAGTCAGTTACAAAGACCTGCCTTCTCTTTTACCATGGTCATGATATTGCTGTAGTCAAATTCTCTCCAATTAATCTGAGTAGTAAAAATCAGACCTTTTACTTTGCAACAGGAGAAAAATTTAAAACTTATTCAGCTCTGACACATTTAATGCAAATTGCTGCTTGGGTGGAGAGAAGGCTCTGGTGGAGAAAAGCTCATGCCAGCTCCATCTGTAAGAACACAGGCCATGCACAAGAGCATCCCACAGAGCTAAGTCTCTTTATAAGGCATAAACTCACCAACCAAACCATGCTTTATGTTGAGGACACGCTGCTCTTTTGACCAGGAACTAGCAGGCCCTCACTAGATGGGTGAACAAGAAATTACCAGCTGCTCAGACAACACCAAATCCAAGAGCATATCTTCTTTTGGAAGCCTTTCCCTGAGACTGCATGACAAGCAAAGTTCCTACACCTTGACAACTCATTCACCCCAGCCTGCCAGCTTGTAGAGAAAGAGCTGTGGTGTATTAAATTGGTTTGGAATAGAAGATGTCACCAGAACTGAAGATTCAAAACGCACCTGAGCAACAGTGCGCTTTTCACTGCTGAAAAACAGAACTGGGAAGAACTAATGGGGCTTAAAGGAAATAGGAACCACTAAAAGATAATTGGGCAAAACCATTTTTCAAGTCACAACAAACACTGTCACATCCGAGGGAACTGAATTTCACCAGTTGGCATAAGCTTAAACCAAGTATGTTGCACTCTCCTCATCTTAGGCTTGTGCTTATCAAGCTCCGAAGTCTGATCCTTAAACCTGATCCAAAATGCTGAGAGACTCTTCCCTGACAACAAGGGCTCAGTCAGGTGTCTGTATTAATCACAGCTAACAAATATTTTAATTCTGGGACCTTTGGGAGGAAGGGGCGGAGTGGGGCTCTGTGCCTTGTTCCATATGAGGAGATGACAACTGAGATCTGCAGTGCCTGATTAATATTTTATGCTGAGATCCACTGGGTATGCGGTGTAATTCTGGTGGCTTGTTTTGCTCAGTGTTCGCTGCATCTCCAATGTTATTTGCAACAGCTTAGTGGAACAACAACAAAAAGAGGCTTCATTCCCGCAGGACAGCGTTGGCTGACCTCTCTCACTGCTTCATGTAATTCAGAGGGAGCAACCCTTAAACAGGAACTGAAAGTGCTTTGCAACTTTTAAAGGGGAATTAATGGCACCACCGATTTACATATAGATAGCATTTCAGAGAAGAATGATGCTGATTTCTTCTGCCTAGCATTTATCTACCAGGTTATCCTAACACAGTAGCCAGAGGATGAGCCTGCAACAGGGCAGTGCTGAACACATATCTCTGTGTCATTGCCAACAGGTCACTGCACTGGCATTAAAATAACATTAGAACACAGTGTGGTCAATGAAAAGAGACAATGAAAACAAAATTCATAACTTCCAGAACAATTCTACATCTGAGGACCTTCCTAAGACTTTGCAAAGGTCTTTGATCTGAATTTTTAGTGAAAAGAGGACTACTGTAAGTTAAAATCTCACATTCTGAGGATGGGCACAGCGGGGTTTGACCCACACTCAGGAAATCCCTGCATCCCAGAGGCCCCAAAGCAGTCCAGATACCACCAACACTGGCAGACAGCAGCCCTACTGCCTTAGGGGGTGCAATAGTAAAGACAGCTGCTCTGAATCAACATCATCTTAACATATCTCAGAAAGCTTTCTGGTTGCATTGCAATATATGGACGGGGTGATTTTTTATTTTATTTCCCTGCTATTCAAAGATCTTTAATAGCATATAACTCAAACCCTCCCATTCTCTTAGGAATAGCAGTGATGTTTGCAGTGAACTCTGTCGTAAGAAGGTATGTGTCAGGGAAAGACTGGGATATTTCTAGATCTCCAGTCTCTTTATGCAGCTTAATGCTAATGAAAGGAAACCATTTTTTGCACACAGTGAAAGGGAACAGATGGTGTCACAGTTCTGCTGTGGAATTTAAGCAGAGTGACAACCTATACAGCAGATCATCATCATGGGTGAAACTCTTTTAGGTAGTCGCATGGAGGGTTTGTTTGTTTTTTTATTTACTTATTACTATCCAAAATCTTGAAAAGNTTTTTTTAACTTAAGAAAACGGTATGATAACCTCACCATCCTACAAAATGCCAGAAGACACATGAAGACCAGTATTTCAAATTCACTGTGAAGGGACAGCTGAAACACAGCACCTCATACTGCAAACTGGCTTTCCAATCATGTATCCATCCAGACACCAGTCACTGGTGAGGAAACCAATGAGGGCTTAAAAATGCCACCGTCAAGCTGAAAATCACTGCTCTGTCTGAAAACTGGTCCTTGCTTTAATTATGCCTGCAAGGCAGATGACAGCAGAAAAGAGAGCTTTATTTTCATTTTTAATAATTTTATATTTTACACTTTTGGTTTGCAAATATTCTACGTGCAGTTCACCTCATTGTTTCATTTCTGGGTTTACCTGCTTTCATCTTGGAGAAGAACAAAGGCAAAAAAAAAGGCAGATAAAAATCATAGTTGGAAATTTACCCAGAAACTGGAAAATTAAAACTGCCTTTCTATCCAATGATTTGTTGCTGCTGTTGTTTTCAAATTGATAGTTGAATTTTTTTGACCCTACTGATAAATGAGTCAGACTTATGTTTTCATGTGCTGATCCTAGCAGAGGCATCTGAATCCCCACAAAGCATCCCCCTCTGGTGAGACAGCCCATAGGCAACCTGAAGTTTCACAATTTTTACTGTTTTCATTCCCTCAGATTCTTTTCAGCTTATTTCAACTGCCTGCATGAGTATTTTAGAGTGCATACCACTAAAAGCAACAGATGACATGCTCATCCACTCCATAATTCACACTGACAATAGCCAATCTCTGCTCAGCCCATATCCCACAAGAAAAGGGATTAATCAGGCAGCGACATCCTGAACAACAAAGCTCAGGCTGCTGGGTTAGGGTTTAGATCCCTCCAGGAATGGCCTGGACCCACTCCACTCTCTCTCTGAAACCCTGGAAAATGCTTGCAGGACGACACCCCCGTATTCCCACAGGGATGAATGATGTGCATCCAAAGCTACCCAGTCGCAAGCCGAACTGCAGTTTTTACAACGAGCTAGAGAAAACCGGGTTTTAGATACAGCCCACATTGGCACATACCTATCTGCAACATGCTCAGTTCTGGCTGTGAGGGCCAACAGCAATCAGGCTGTGAAGCCGAATTGATGTATTCAGGTATGAGCTTGCGTGGATGAGGCACTGAGACTCGGGGAAAGCAGAGCACTGCGAGCACCCCTGAACTGAGTGCTCTGCTCTCCCGTGGGTCAGAGCGCTCCAGCTGCTGTGCTCCCCCGTGTCTGTGAAACAGCAGAGCCTGAAACTGAGGTCTCATATAAAAGAGATGCTCCACCCTCCAGTGCAGGCAGCGAACAGCTTAAAATCACCCCCATCTAGCCAGGATCTCGACCTATATGTATTTCTGGGGATAAAACAGCACTTCATCAAGCAAAAGGGAATGCCAGGGCTCTCTCAGAGACCTTGCAGCTCCCATAACACAGGAGGCATTAATCCCACCACAGCAAACCAGCCTTGACCCCAAAAGTGGCAATATTTACAAGGACTGCACATAGATACATTTGGGGTGGAAGCACTTGAAGTGGGGAAAAGTGGGGAANCTGAAGGCTGCTGGTACTACCCCGGGAAGCTGTAGGGGGGCGGGTGAGCCGCACAAAAGATCTCCACACAAAAGGCCATCCTTTNGCAGAGCACTGCGAGCACCCCTGAACTGAGTGCTCTGCTCTCCCGTGGGTCAGAGCGCTCCAGGTGCTGTGCTCCCCCGTGTCTGTGAAACAGCGGAGCCTGAAACTGAGGTCTCATATAAAAGAGATGCTCCACCCTCCAGTGCAGGCAGCGAACAGCTTAAAATCACCCCCATCTAGCCAGGATCTCGACCTATATGTATTTCTGGGGATAAAACAGCACTTCATCAAGCAAAAGGGAATGCCAGGGCTCTCTCAGAGACCTTGCAGCTCCCATAACACAGGAGGCATTAATCCCACCACAGCAAACCAGCCTTGACCCCAAAAGTGGCAATATTTACAAGGACTGCACATAGATACATTTGGGGTGGAAGCACTTGAAGTGGGGAAAAGTGGGGAAACATTCACAGCGAGTGAATTCTGAACTCATTCAGAGAAGTTCATAAGGTGTAACCTGCCGATTTACAGGTCTCGTAGGGAGAGACAACACCTTCTAATGCTTCCTTCGAGGAGAAATGGAACACTCGGGTTTTAAGGCATTGACAGGGCATTTCTCAAACGTGTCAGGTAAAATCACTCCTGTGCTCCCGAAGCACCCAGGCTCTCGCTGCAGAAACGCAACAGCTATTACACAGCAAGTGCGAAGTGAAGAAGCAGAAAGAGAAGAGACCGTCAGTAAATAGGGTTAATCCCTGCAGGTAATACCCTTTCCGTTAAACTGGGCAGCATTTCCCAGCCTGCGGATTCTCAGTCCCGTGTAACATCTCTCTCACGCTGCACGCAGGCACATCGGGGCTCCCCCTGCCCCCCCACCCCCGCGCCCCTTCCCCAAATGCTGCAAAGCTATTTTTGCAGGCAGCAGCCAGTTAAACTGAAGGCTGCTGGTACTACCCCGGGAAGCTGTAGGGGGGCGGGTGAGCCGCACAAAAGATCTCCACACAAAAGGCCATCCTTTTCATCCCCTTTTCTTCTTCATTTCTCCAGCTGAGCCATGGCTTTATTTAATCAACGCTTAAAAATAGATGCAAATGTGGCAGGGGGTAGGGACCGGGGGGGATGATATGGGACAACACCTATTTTAATACAAAGAATCAAATTTGGTGGGTGATGGGATGTGGGGAGCGTTCAGCTCTCATCTTCCCCCTGCTTCCATCGAGCCCTCCAGCCCGCGTCCCCAGCGCTCACAGAAATCCATGCAGCATCCTACAGATATTTTCCTTTTTTTTTTTTTTTTCCCCCCAGGAGAAGACGTAAAGGGCTTGACTCCAAAAGGACAGCGAACATCTTTGCATTCCCAGCAAGACCCGCACGGCACATAATCATATGAAAAACATGGCTGGCTGGTGCATCGACAGATGC
Source organism: Melanocharis versteri (assembly GCA_013397845.1). NCBI lineage: Eukaryota > Metazoa > Chordata > Aves > Passeriformes > Melanocharitidae > Melanocharis > Melanocharis versteri. The sequence continues at coordinate 49,418 of VZTG01008686.1, read as the reverse complement.
AAACGAGAAACACCAGACTTAGCCTTATTCACCGCAAAATTACACGGGGAGGAGAGGGGGAGAAAGGGAAATAACTGCGGCCGTGTAACATGGCTGCACGATTTTCAAAGCCTCGCGACTGCCAGCTCGCAGGGAGCAGGGAGAATGTGTGCCTGCTCCGAAGGGAGCTGCTCCTGCCACCCCTGCAGCACCGCCGCTCATCCCGCTCTCCATCCCGCGGGCGGGCACGCCGGCCAGCCAGCACCGAAACCAGGGAACAACTAAAATAGTTTACCTGATCAATGCAACTTCACGGGAGCCGGAGGAAGGGATTCTAGCAGAAATGCAGCAAGGAGGGGAAAAAAAAAAAAAATCATCTGCTTGGATCCTTCTGGCAGTCCACAGCCTCATCTACATGCATCTGAGCGAGCCCTTTCCAGCAGCTGCTTCTTTTATCAAGCCCACAGGCACAGCAAATTAGTCCGGTTAGACAGTTCAGTCAATGTGGGCTATTCACAGCGTGGCTGCCGCAGGAGCCCGGCTTCTCCCGTGCCCCTGTCCCCGGGTAGGCACCCGCCCACCTCCACATGGCCCTGGATAAACACGGCTCGCCCGGCACCACATGATCCTGGCCATCACCGCCGCCCGCCGGACCGCTCGCTTCGCCCCGGTCTGGGTGAAAAGGCTAAGCCTAAGAAAGGCTTTACTTTAAAGGGAAAAGCTTTTCCTTCCCTCTCCCCCTTCCTTTT
>VZTG01008686.1:0-48617 GCA_013397845.1 Melanocharis versteri | reverse complement strand
AAAAGGAAAAAAAAAAAAAAAAAAAAAGATAAACTGAACGCAAAGATTTGAAGATGGGTAATATCTTCCTAATCGACTCTGTTCTGAAGATGAAGTGTCACTCCGGAATGAAGTGTCATTCAGACTTCTAATAAGCACAAAGCATCAGACAGAGATCCTGGATAAAGCCTGATACATTCCTGGAGAGAGAGGCTGACCACAGGTAGTGCATCCTTGATCTGTACAAAGCCACTGATTCCCATTTTGTTGTTTCAAGGAAGAAAATGTGATAAGCCCTTTGTTTCTCCTCCTTTCCCCACCGTAAACCATTTAAAAATATTCATATAGGAATAACCACATACACACACACACAGAAATAAAGCCCACACTGTGCCATCCTCGGGAGGGGGGAGCAAAGCTGGCGGACACAGCACGCTGGAGGCATGTTCCTCTTAAATACACTCATGAGTGGGACCCATAGGGTCAAACATGAAGAAGAAACATTTATGAAAGTCATTCAATTTTTCTGCCATTGCACAAAGGAGAGAGCTAAGCCCTTTTCTTTCCCCCTGCACTCCAATATATCTTTAGGACTAACAGTGTCCTTCTTTGTCCCCTCCAACATAGGAAGCAATATGCATATGGAGCTATAAATAAACACACATATATATATCCTATAAAATGCAGCTTCTCTTGGTTATCTAAACTCTCTCTTTGCAAAGTAACACAGTTAATTGGAAGAGTTCTCCAAACAATCTGGCTGATCCCTGATGGCTGCCTACTTCATGTCAGCATTTGCACTTAACTAGAAGTTAGTGTAAGCCATCCACATAAAACAAAGGTAAACACTGATAAGGTATTTGATGCTTGAATAAAAGCAGGTTTATCCAAAAATGGGTTAATAGAAACACACTGTGGCATCACATCACCCAGCTGTGTAGTTGGGTTGAAATCCTGGCTCCTGGAGCCATCAGACACAAACCACAAACACAAAACTCCATAAAACCTTCTTCCTTTTCTGAAATGGGAAAGGAACTTTATGGCTCTGAAAGAGAATTTTGAACTTACTCCCGAAATTCCTCAGAGGCTTAAGAAAAGAGAAAAGATAATAAAAGGCAGAGGAAGGAAAAAGAATAATAAAGAAACAAACCTCATGCTTCCTATGCCATTCCCACCTTCCTAATGTTGTAAGGCTGGCAATACCCGAAAGCAAATGACACTTTAATCAGGACCACCATCCAAATTTGACTGTAGGAAGTAAGAAACATCTCAACAAAGGTAAGACTGAAGTGTGGAAAGCTCTTGGAACGGGTTATAAATTAATTTTAAAGTCAGGGGAAGAAATGAAACAAAAAATCCATGACCTGGATGAGCAGGGAGTGAGCAGCGCCTTTGGCAATCGGGAAAGGTAAAGCTGTTCTTCTGCCTGCCCACAATTTCCAGCCTCAGCAATGCATTGTTATCTTTAATTTGCTCCTGTCTGAACAGGAAGGCTTGATACTGCCCCTCTGCTCATCTCTGCTCATCTCTGCTCACTCATTACCTCTCTTGCCTGAAAGGTGAGAGGAAGCAGGAGGCGGGATTGAAGTCACTTCAGGATTGCCTTACAGAGTATTTAATAAGCTCGGCACATCACTGTCCCCCATCCCGTAGGGAAGTATGATCCACGAGCCAGGGGAAGGGCAGTCCATGCTGCCATCAGAGCTACAGCTGCTGCTTACAAGCATGTGCAAGCAGCCAGGGCAGCACACTGAGGGCAGCACATGGTCTGGGAAGGGTGAGGAACATCCACCCAGGGGTGGTGGGGGAGAGCTTTAGTCCCAAGGAGTGGAAAGGAAGGACTTCCCACATTGGAGCAGAATCAAGGTGTGAGAGGGGTGAAGGATGCTGCAGCCCCCTGGTGATCAGCTGGCACCTCTCCAGGGTGTGAACGTCCTCACCTTCCCACACCTTTTCAGCAAGATCCACTGCTCAGCATCTCAGAGCAGCTCCAGGTGCCCATAGCATGGGGCAAAGCCGGTGAGAATTCCAGCAGCAACAGGAGACTGAATATGCACAATGTAAAGACATGTGGGCCAGATGTGATACTGGCATGGCAAAGTACAGTTGGCTGAAGACCTGTTTTTTCAGGCTTAATTAGAATGTAGCCCTGATAAAAAGCCAAACCGTTACCCATTATAGTCAACAGGGGTTTGTCATTGTCCTTGATGGCAGCAGGATGTGGAACATTAGGGGAAAAAAAAGTCCAATTCATCACCTTGAATAGGCGAAAATGGAAGTCCATTCTTTGCTGTCACATTTGATTCCTGAAAGACATCTTAGCGTATTGCTAGGATTTAACTTAGTATTTCTTAAAAAATAATTTGAAGCAGGATAAAGTGATTTATAAGACATTTTTCTTCCTGCATATTTGATCACTTGTTAAGGGAATCCAATTTAGTTCTTAAAAAAAGAACAACTTCTTTCTCTCCAGGAATCTCAGCCCCCTGATGCTCAGCATCCCTGGAGCACCCCCGCAGAGCAGCGGTGGCTGCAGTGTCACCATGGAACAGGTGACATATGTGCTTCTCCATTCATTGTCTCCTGCTGAAATGCTAATGATCACCGGGTAGTCCTGGAGTTGGCCAAGACTCTGTAGAAAGCAACAAAGGGAGGAGAAAAACAGAGAGGCAATCTTAAAGCAACCTAAAAACTTAACTTCAGATAAACAGTTGGAGCCCATACCCACAAGATTCTGTGTTGCAGAAGGAAGACAAAAACAACCTCACTCTTTGAAGTTGGCTGGAAGCACAACTGGTTGGTTTCCAACTTCTCTCAGACTCTAATTTGACACTTACTTCACTATATATATTTATTTATTTCAGGCAGACAGGAGAGGAAGGAATAATGTAAAAGCCTGATCAGTGTAGTACAGACAAAGGTCGTAAAATCTCAGGTCACTGCTTCACCTGTGAGCTGGTCCTTCACATCCATACTCCTGCTAAGCAAGGAATACATGTGTGTGTCCTTGGAGAGCAAATCTGGCTTTTTTTCAGAGTACTACATGAAGGTAGATGAAGAGGGCACAATTCTGAACAGCAATATTCACTGTCGTCTGCAAACTGTAATCAACTATGTGCATTGTCATGCACTCATTTTTCTTCATGCTCCTTGGTTTTAGGAAGAGATATTTAATCTGCACTGTATAAAACCAGGCCTAAAATTTCAATTAGTTCCTCTGGTACTGAGCGCTGGCAGATAAAATTGCAGAACTATTATCAGCTTAAAAAACCCCAAACAACAAACGAAACAAACCCCAACCCGCACTGTTCTGATGTTCCTTCTTGCTCTTACATAGAATGTCTGGAAGCACATGTTATAGTTTCTCTGAACAGCATTTTTTAACAGATAAATGGAAGTATACTGAATATAGATATTGAAAATGGTCTAGTTTTGAAAAATATCAATATGAAACTTTGACTTGGACTCTGGTACACTTGTACATTCCAATATGAATTTTTGTTTGTTTTGCAAGAGCAGAAGCATGAAAATTCTTACAGTTCTTAGTTAGAACAGTAAAGTTCTTACAACAATAAACTTCTCATTTTTAAACTTCTCTGTGGATTTGTATGATAAAAATAATGTTTAAAAGGCACTTGCATACCATAAAAGTATCACAGTTAAGAGATTCCAGTTGATATATAGGAAATGACACTTTTAATATGCACAGAACAGCAAGAAAACAACCCTCCTAATGAATTAAATTTTCTATTAAAGGAAAGAGTGCTTTTTGTATTGAATCACGGAAGTGTTTCACCCAAGTAAGTAGTCAATGACTAATATTTTACCAATATACAACCCACAGCAAATTATGAGACGCTGTATTTATCTATACCTGACAATCCCTTTCTTGCCCTTACGAGACAAGAGCCCCCTGAAGAGGTTGAGGACTCCCCCAGAGAACCCACAGACACATTTAGCTTTGATGTTTATAGATGTAAGTAGAATCAATGATGTTAAAAGGATCTTTTACAGATTCATCACGGTGTTTATCGCTGTATCCCAGCCTCCCTCAGACTGAGAGATGCTCTGCAAAGTATCATTTCAGGTTGTTTCCCTGCCATGGAGTGTCTCCTTTTCTCACATTAGGAATGAACAAAAAAATGGACTGATCATTTTCCCTGTGCTTAATAGATTCTGGCACAACCTGGCCTCCACTATAAACAAATAGCCTCAGCACATGAAACCCCTGAAGACTGATTAAAAGTAAGCCTGATTTCATCTGCACTGGTTTTGTGCAGCCATTAATATTGTTAACACACAACCTTTTGTTCTGCGTAGCTGGAGGGCAGCTCACATTGCACTGCTGAGGCACCTCTGAAGGTATGTTCGCTGCCAGTGACATGTGTGATTATGTTAATGGTGCTTAATGTTTCTTTAACATAAGGAAAACTGACACCAGTGATGCAGAAATTGATACCTGCAAGTAAAGCAATGCCATTAAGGTTCAGGGAGGGAAGAGGCCTCGCTGCCAGTGCAGCCACCCAGATTTGTGCAAGTGAGAGGGAAAAAGGCATCTGGGCTGGGATGGACCATAAGGTGATGGACCATGAGCAGTTGGGTTGAAACTTTGGAAGAGCGGAGTGCTAAGCACAGCAACGGTGATTTTGGACAGAAGAAGATGGAAATGTTCAGGAGAGCATGAGAGCAAAGAAGCACAGAGCCAAGACACCATTCCCTGGAGACCCCAGGGGAACTTCTACAAATGTCTGCAGTGGGAAGGAGTTTTGTACTTTCTGGTGCCTTACGTCATTTCCTGGGGTTGATTCAGTGTTCTAGGGCTGGAAAATTGTGTCTGGCTTCATGGTCTGGCAGGGTATGGATGCATGTGCACCATCCACAGTAACAGCCCAGCACCCGGCTGCTCCCCACTGAGGGAGCTGTACAGATTCACCACAGCTGCAATTCTGGTCCCTGATATTTCTTTACTGGCCTAAGTAAAGGATAATTTGAAACAAAAATTAGGTGATGCAAACTCTTGGGGAAACCAGGCAGACAAAACGATTGGGACAAAATTCTCGTCTGCAATACTGAAACAGTAAAATTTAAGTCTGACATTTTTAGAAAGACAGGAGCTGACAAATACAGGAGGAATACAAAGCTGTCCTCAATCCTCCCCCATCTTCATGTCTTTTTTAAAAATAAATAAACAAAAGAATAAAACAATCATTTAAAAAGTGACAGCCACAACTCACTTTGTCACACACTAGAAGCTCCTCCATCCATGGACCCTTCCTCAGGTCTACTCCTCCTGACATACTGCTAACATGATCCAGACTCAGCCATGCAGCTGATTGGCATCAAAGGACCCACTTGATGCAATTTATTCCATTTTCAACTATTTCATTTTAACTGCAAAGCTGCGCTGTAGGAGACCAGACTTAAACCTAAACCAGCACAATTCAGATCCCAGCTTCCAGTCTGCCCAGGTAAGCTGTCCAGTCAGACCAGCTCCACAATCCTATTCCTTTTAGACTGGTGTGATGTTTCTTACAGGTCGAGGACACCTGGCAGCAAACTGCTCATCTGCACAGGCTGCAATAAACAATAAGAATAGTAATAATAATAATAATAATAACAACCACAATAATAAAGCAGCTTGCAATCCTTGTGATCCAGTTGCAGCATATTCTGCCCTTTCAGACCTACATGATCCCAAGCAGTGGGAGTTTGGCTCACTCCTGCCAGGTGAGAGCCAGCCCTGCTCCCATGAGCACTGCAGCCTCCAAGCTGCACTGCTGAAAGCCCCATGAATTTCCTCAGCCAGGGAGAATCTCTCCTCCTCAGCAGGATTTTGAGACCCTTGGCACACGAGTGAGGATACGGCCCTGAGCACAGACCCATTAGGGAGCTCTCCCACTGCCCCCCTCCTCAATTCCTTGTTTCCAGCTGATGGCTACAACTCACAAGGTCCACTCAAAGGCCACGGTTTCAATGCAGGTTTAGGGTACAATGGCACCAGGCTTTTTGTACGCCTCTGCCACGGACTGAGCTTTGCAAAGCTGTGATGCATCTCCAAATGACACTTGCCACAAGACGCGTCCTGTCAGCAGCGCAGAGGTTCTGCTGCTCCTTGTGCCATGTGGCCACCCAAACCTGCTCACCCAAACCTGCCCACTCAAACCTGCCCACCCAAACCTGCTCACCCAAACCTGCCCACTCAAACCTGCNTCCCCTCTCCTTGCCAAGGATCTGAATGACCCCCGTGCCCACCCAACCCAACTGGCCATGGGACACTGCAGTTCGCTCAGGAGGCAGGGGCTTACCACCCACCCCATGCTGCTGCAGACAGACACATGACCTGCCTGAAGTTGGTTCTTTTCATTCTGTCTTAAATTAATATTCTGCGATAGAAGCTATTCTTATTAATTGGAATGCAAGAGACATCAGGCTGAGGATTAGAAACCGCATGTCTAATTTTTATTAGTTAGAAGAATATATGTTTGTTCTTTCTTTTTTTTGTTTCAACTTAAAGGTAATTTTCCCCATTTCTCCCACCAAACATCAAGGACTAAATAGAGCTCATTCTTTTTGTTTGGACTTTGGTGAAATAACAAGTAATAGCCAGCCCTTAAATAGAGCACGGGGTCTGGAATTCAATAAACAAGAACCGAACAACAGCATTCTTAGTTGTTTAAAAAAGACAAGCACAAACGGACACAGAGGAAGGGAGGTTATTTTCTGAAAATCAAGCAGCCAAACAAGGCTGAGATTTGGACCTGTGGCTCCCAGATGCTGTCAGCTGGGACTGTGTCTCTGCTGGGGAGCCCTGGCCATGCTCTCCGGCCCAGGAGAATGCAGGAGTGGGATGTAGATGGAGCCATGCACACATGGCCCGCTGCTTATAATGCAGCTGGAATCAGCCTCAGATCTCCTCCTGCACCTAGAAATCCTCTGCCTGAATACAAATGCATCCCAGCCTCACTGCAGAAATCTGCAACGATTAATGCCACACACCAGCCCATTACAGGCCTCCCATGAGACTGCACCCAGCGACAGAAATTGATTGATTTTGAATTTTACTTAAAAGTTAACTGAATAGCTGTGCACTTTGCAAGAAAATCATCTCCCTATCGAGCCACTAGACACTCCACACCCCCCTCCCCAAAAAAAACCAAGAAACAACAGTGCTTTGTATCGGCAGCTACACCCAGGACGGGTGTTAGAAGCAAGAACAAGGGAAGGCTGGTAGCTGCTATGCATGTCCAGCCAGATTAGATCACCAGCAATCGTCCCAAGGAAGGCAGGGGACAATACTGTCACCCATTTGTGAGGCGGAACACGTGATCGGTTCGAATAGATGTGAAGTTTCAAGAGATGCAAGAGAGGACAATTTCTGGCAGCAAAGCCAGAATGTGCATGGTCCGACTGCAAAAGGCCAGTCTGGCTGTGCCCCTGTCCCCCCTCTGGTGCAGCCCTGCAGCCCGTTGCATTTCCCAGTCAACAGCAGTGGGAGCCTGCAGCAGGATTGGTTTTACAGCCAAGCTCCAGACCGGGGCCACTTTCAAGAAGATGCAGCAGTAACAAAGAATAATGAGACTGATTCCTGCTCCAAGGCACCTACAGCTAAGCAGCAGCAATCCTTCACCCATGACCCATTCTGATACGCTGTTGTCAGTCACTCCAGTTGGGAAAACACGTGTTTGATGTGTGCCATTACTCACCCAGCCCTTGGGAATTACAAGGCAAGGTTTCTCTCACTGAGAATGGACCAGCAAAGTGCCAAGGGCTTCTCAGCAGGGGGAAGAGAGCTGACACTTCTGCAGAGGGGGCAAAATAAACCTCCTGCCACTTTTCCAGTGTGATTAAACTAGGGCAGATCTATGCCCATTGTATAGGCGTTTGTCAGATTTATAAACAGTTACATACCATTTGCATTTAAAAAATGAAACTCCTAACAGGCCGATGCTGGAGATCCAGCAGTGAACCCAGAGAAGTTCACACAATGTTTTAAAAGCAAACGCTGTGATCTTTCAATGCACAATAACTGGGAAGTAAAATATATATCAAAGCACAAAACTAAGAAGCCTTGGATCTGAACTGAGAAAAAGCAACACAGCAACATAAATTACAATCATGAATCCCCCTCGAAACACAGGGAAAAACAGTATTTAGAATTTTAAGTGTTATCAGTGCCAATAAAGGTAAATTATTTATGTCAGCACGATTTTTAAGCTGACTCAACATCCTTTTATAACTATGTGCCTGCTTAAAATTGAAATGTCTTCATGCTTGAGAGGAAAGGCACATGAAACACAGCATGAGCACCTCCTGTTTGTGATGGCTCTGGTGTGGCAGCTCTGTCCATGGCCTGTAGAGGGTTTGGGAGACTGGACATCACCTTTCTGTGTCCCAGTTTCCTTTTCAGACAGCCACCCAAAAGACTTTAATTGGCATTGAGCTCATTTGGAAAACCACAATCTACCAGTACCTTGTACCAACCCAGCTTATTACTTGTTTTTCCCTTCCTCCTGCAAGTACCCAATTGCTCATTTCAAGGCAAAAAGAGATGTTTCACACCTGTAAAAGCAGCTACCTCACAGCACTTGTCTTACCAGAGCAAAGATGAAACCACACACAAACACCCTGACATGAGGATGAGTGGGAAAACAGTTGCCCCATTTCCATCCCAGTAGCCACCCAAGGGACAGGCGACCCAATCTGACCTCCCTCCACAGCTAATCCTGACATTTTCAAAGGCCTCAGGGACGTTGGTACCCAGCTATTAGTACATGAACCCCCATTCCCATGGGCTTTACTGACAGTCTCAGACTTAGTTAACTGCATCTTCTTGAAATTTGAAAATGTGTGGGAAGGAACAGTGAGAACTTTTAAAAATTGCAGTACTTTGATCCTAATTAAGAGAGTTGACTGAAAGCGAAATATGTAGAGCTAATTTTCACAATATTTTTCCACAATCCCTAGACAGAGTCTTTTTCCTGGCACTATTTAAAATTAATGAAGTAAATATGTTTGCATATTTATCTTTTCATTACATGGAAACAACAACAAGGAAAACAGATTGAACTGATAGCAGAATTCTTCCACTCCAAAGCAGTCTGGATGTGGTTTTTGTTTCAGTTCATACAATGCAACCCAAGTCAAACAAGCAATGCAAGTTCACTGGCCATGTAAGCAATCGGTTTTATCCAACAGAGTTACTACAAAAAACTGCTGTAGGAATTGACCCCTTCATTTTATTTTTGTCTCTGTGAAGAGATCCTGAAATGGCTTTGAAGGAAAACAATATCCTTGCTGAAGTCTAAAAATACAAATCGTTGCGGGTTGCCCCACATGAGTAACAACAAATACACCATGCTACCATATGGCTAATTGACTCAGGCAATGGAAAAATGGGAAAGGACACACAGATATGGATTCATTAGGACTCTTGTATTAATTTCCAAAAAGATATTCTCATTTTTTGGAACCTGAAGCCGAGAATCTGCCAACAGAAGCTTGAGAGTTCAGTGGTCCCTACATCACATTGTAAACCATGGTCTGGTCTGGATTTTACTCAAGTAGGATGGGAGAAACAGAAGATCCAACCTGCAGGACTGAGCTGCAGCTTCAGCAAAGTGCATGGAGAGGAGACAGCCAGCTTCCACAAGTCCTGCTCAAAGGTACAGGCAGATCCCACAGTCGGTGGGAGTGAGATGTAGATGATTAATACGTGTGCAGATAAAGCAAGAGCAGAAGCTCAGCCATGCAAGGATGATAAGCACAGGCAGAAGGCAAGAGACCTCCCTTTGGGTTTGAAAATTGTCAGCTTGCCCCCAAATCTGAGCAGGCTCAGCAGCCCCTATTCATTCCCATGGCACACGGAGGGTGGAAACTGCTATCGAGTCCCTTCAGTCCACATGTACCCCATAAAATACCCATTAAATGGACGACTAGGCTTGCTCTGTCCTGGCAGAGAGGCTGAGACAAGACTGCAATCTCATGTCAGAAGTCATGTTCTCTCATCCAGCTTTACCATAACTATCATGAATACAATAATTCATTAAAAACCAGATTTTTTTTTTCTCCAGGGGTCACAAAGGCTAAATAAACGTGATGAATTTCACGCTACTCAATGATTCCTCGTTATGCCTTGATGACTGTATCAATTGCCATTACAAATGCTGAGCACTCATGATTGAAGTGATAATTAAAAAGGCAAATCATACCAGGCAGTTGTTCCTCTGTTACCACAGAGCCTGGCCTGGGCTGTTTGCAGCATCCATTACCTGTACTCATACACAACACCCTGTGGAAACCCAGATTTCAGAAACTACAGGAGGAAAAACCATAAAGAGTAAAGAACTATTATTATCCCCTCTCCATCGGTGCAGATTACAGAAGTAATGAGCATGCAGACTTACTAGCTTTTTGTCTACCTGAAGAAAAAGTACACATGATACTTTCAACCCTGATGATGGCACTTCAACCACGAAATTTTCCTCTGTTTTCAAGTCTGTGATGCAAGGAGAGAGATCTTGCTTTTGTGAAGCTCTTGCTTCATCTGCTGTACAGCTTTCATTTTGCTTTTTTTTTTCATTCTTTGGTACTTTGGAGATGAAACTACAGATAAACCATTTCTTTCTTCCCTCCTACATGGCACTCTGCAGATGTCAGCTATACCATCATGCACAGAAGACAAAAAAAACCCCAAACCCTTCCATGCTTCTCAGTTTGTTTCTGGTCTATCAGTTCCCAATGTTTTGGGGTTTTTTTGACAATGTAGTTTTCTTTTCTTTTTGAGGACATGAATGGGCAATATCATTTAAGTGACACTGTGGTAAACAGCATGGTAACTACAAAATCCCTTGCTAATTTTTTTTTGCCACAGAAGTCTAGGAAATAGCAATGGATCTCAAAAGTTAACGTTGTCTATGTGCATAAAAGGGTTTGCTCTTTGAACTGCACTGAGATGACACAGTCATTACTATATGAAAGCGTGAACATTTTCTTCTATTTTGCAACAATTGTCAAGCAAGTGAAAGCTTTATTTGATTTCCATTCACACTGAAGACAAGATTTAGTACTCCAGTGGAACAGGCAGTGTCAGAAAGATTTTAAATTGTAATGCTACCACTTTAACATCTTAAAGGCACTTTTTAGAAGATAAACTCATCTGCCTATGATGACTAAATGACACAGTAATGGAGAAGAGGTAAAGATTTTCTTATGGTAATAAAAAGGAATACTTCACCCAGAGAAAGAAAAGCAGAGAGCTACACACTTCCTAGAAACACTTTCAAGAATCTTTCAAAATAATGGAAAAATAAATATATACATTACATTTATACGCATAGACTCAACCAGGACTGATGTAGGACTCGATTTCTGACAGCAACTATCACTTCAGAGAGGCAACATTAAAAAAAATGCAAAACACTCAGCAGAGTACCTGATGGAAGAACACAACTCCAGGAAGGAGTCAGCAGGTGATGGCCCTGGGATTGTTGAGAGCTGTTAGCCAACGCTAGCACTCCATCAATTTCCAAAAATGCTTAAGCAATGTAGCATAAGTATCACATATATGATGCAGAGAAAAAGCTGTCTCAAGTGAAAGCCCTCAAAGAGTAACATGAAAAAAAAACCCTCAATACAGAAAAGATTCACTTTTATTTTACATTACATGAAGGGCGATTCCTTTGATATTGTCATGTCAGCCCATGTTTAGCAACAGTTCCAGACACAGAAGCACCATCCTAAACCAAAGAAGAATTTAGGGGGGGAAAACCCTATCCATATATCTTGCAAAGCATCTGCAGCTTTGGGGCACTGGGAGATGTGCTCTCAAATCCCTGCCTGTCTTACAAAGCCAGTCACTGCTACTGTTCCCTTGCACTGCAAGTAAGGTTGCTGCCTCTGCCTTGGGATATCAACCATGGAACAATGGCAATTTTTCTGGCTTTTGCATCCTTCACTGGGGACATTTCAGAAGGTCCTGCCAAGGCGAAGCTGGGGCACAGCCTCTTGGCGTTACTCACAGGGAGCTGCACTTAGTCACTGGTTGTCACACTGGTATCTTTATTTACACATGTAGCTAAAAAAAGATGGTAAGATGACAAAATCTGTGTATTTTTCGTTCCTGGCTCTGAGGCAGTATCTTGGTTTGGAAACAAGAAAACCCTGTAGGTGTCTGAGTTTTCTGGGGGAGAGGCAAGAAGAGAATAGTGGTGCTTTTTTTTTCTGAAGTTATGTTGTCAAATCTTACTGGTACATCAACACTGGTGAGTGGCTACATTTTATGAAATAAAGCAGATGTTTTGAATTAGTGGTGGGAATGGACAAGATGGATTTATCCTGGTAAAACAGCTGATTAAGAGGGTGGAAAGGCTTTGCTGATACAAGACTGCAAGAACAGACACCAAGATTCTCCCTGGATTCACCACAAATTGGGATTTTCAGACCCAGTGGAAGTTGGTCTCTGCTCATCCTGAAGCTAAAGGTAAAAGTTCTCTTTCCATTGACTCAGGGAGAAGCAGCCCATGGATTATAGCTCAAAATTATAAATCCTATGTTTGTGTTAAATAATAATCCAATGTTCCTTACTAAAAACTAAATTAACTGCCACTGCAGGAGCGTGAAGTTGCAGCAAGTGAAGCTGCAACGAAGTTCTCAATCTTGACCTTTCAGGAGGTCACAGACACCGCAAAAATGGCACTTCCACATTTTTCTTCAAGAAACACGAGGTCAAAATTAAGTTAAGGTGCAGTGAAGAGCATGTGTCAGTGTATGTGACCCCTCTCCTGTGCCTGCATGCTCCCCAAACCCGATCCTGAAAAGACCTTGTTCCATACAAATACAATCCATTATCTCAGCGCAATTAAACTTAACGGTGTCATAAAGCCAGGGAGCATCTGGAGGTATTGATAAGGTTTCCATTTATGGGCACATTGGTGGGGAAATTGCTGTTTTCTTTTACATAATGATGCAGCTATTGTGGATTAGGGGAGGTTGGGCCTGGGGGCTTTTTTCCTCTGCTTTCAGTTTGACGGTTTTCTATACCTTCAGTCAAACATAGATGTGAGATCGCTGGTACTGAATTTCTCCCAGTTTTAATCTTGAAATATGGTATATAAGGAAGGTTTCTCATCGGTTCAACAGCTTGTCTTATCCTGATGCATTGGAATAAAGAGAAAGCTCACTTGGGCCATATGTTTCAGTTGTTCCTCTCACTCCCCCGCTGTCTTTCCACACATACCATGACCGTGGACAACCTCTCCTTAAGTGGGCAAACAAATGGTTTAACTCAGATTTGCGCAGTGTTTGCTGACTTGTGTGGGCTCCAGGATCCAACTCAGCTTTATCATTTCAGGCAAACATATTTCTGACTGACACGGTGGTAATTAGAGCAGCTCAATTTTATTAGACTGATGAAAGATTAAAGGCCAGGATCTCAACCAGCAGAAAGTGGTGTTGCGACCCTGAAATCCACGGTGCCACACTGATCTGTGCCATCTGCGAGTGTGGCCCCAAGTATTTTACATTGTTTTGTGCCCCCTTACATAACAAGATTTTAAAAATTAAATGTTCTCAAGCCTGCATGTGTGGTGCCTAATCTTCTTGCCCAGTGTAGGACTCAGTAACACTCTTGAATTCAGTTTCCACTTCAAATTGTCTGCCCCACCGAATCACTTATATCATTAAAACAACATAACTGAGCTTAGGAGGAACCTTTTCATCCCTTTATAATGAATAGGAAAAAAAAAAAGTAACATCTTAATTTTCTGGGACTTCTATAGGCCAGTGGACCTGGACTGTCTGTCCCTTATCCTCAACTGAAACTGTTCAGAATGTGTCTCGTCTCTGTCTTGCACTCCAATCATGTGAATTAACTGTAGGCCAAAGTGGTGCTGATTTCCATTAAGGCAAAACACGGAACCAAAAAGCTCAGATCCAAGATCCATTCCCACAAGCCTTATTTAAGCAGCATCCCAATATTAGTACCACAGTCTCAACGACTGAAAGCCCACCAATGGGGATCCTCAAACCAACATTATCTCAGGAGAGAACTGGCATTCTTAACCCTGGGCAAGATCCTGAATTAAAGGGAAGCCCCACCTAGAAAGTTGTTCTATACTGGAACTTGTAGCCCATCACTTTGGTTTTATTAGAAGCTTTTCAACAGGCAACAGTTACCCACATACCAAACCTCATTCTTTATACTTCTGATAGGAAGATGCCCAGGTATGTGTCAGAGAGCCCAGAGACTCCCCAGCCTGTCCCCACAGGAGCAGGTGACCTGGATGTGCAGGGATAAGTGCAAAGGAGGCCTTTTACGTCAGGTGGGCCCGTGGCTGTCATTATAACCAGGGGCATTAGCAAATCTCATCAAGCACTCATCCGACCTCATGCCAGAGGTGAGCTGCATTTGGTTTCATCAGGGGAAGAAAAGAGGATAAAAATCTATTAAAATGAACCAGCTGTAAGAGGCCATTGAGACTACCCCATTTGTTTGAAGTAGACTTTATATCACAAAACATTTCAAGAGCTTTCTGATGTTTGGTCTATTTTTAAAGACTTTCAGTTAGTCATAGATGAACCTCAAAATATTCAGTGGCTTGATATGAATAAATATGTTTATCCAAGCCTGTGACCTGACATTAAAAAAAGCTGCAGTGATTTATGCCAGCTGAGAAGGTTAAACTAGGAGACAGCCTCTCTTGTTATGCAGGAGAAATTTTTCCTCAAGTTTAGAACAATCCAAAAGAAAGAATCTTTGCCACATGAAAATACCACTCTTATAATTCAGTCTGATCTCTCTAGACAGGCAAAGAATGTTTCACCCAGTAATACCTCCACCATGGCTGTAACTTCCACTTTAACAACACAGTACCTTTTAAGATGGTATTTAAAGCATTTGGATGTCTCAAAGACTGGAAGAATCCAACCCCATTCTTTCAGAAGTTTGTCAGGACCTAGCTTGTATGTAGCAATGCTATAAAACAAAGACAAGATACTTAATTGTTGCAAGAGAGGCAAGAGGAGTCTGTCTTTGCTCCTTTAAATCTCTAGCTCGTGTAATGAAAATTCCTATTTACAAGGCTGAAGTATTTCCAGAGTGAGGAGTGCTGTCCTGAGGGGTCAGTGCAGCAGCTCTTTATGCAAATAACCACATGAATACCTCAAAGAAGCATTTCCCATCAAATCAGTAACACAACAAATAAGCCAATTAAAGCCCAAGTGGTGAGCACACTTTAAAAATTAAGTGACTGATTAACCCCCAAGTCAGAGGATGCTCATCTCCTGGAACAGCTCAGGAAATTTGGTAGCAAGTGGCTTAAACAGAACTTTAAGGCTGGTGAGTGTCCACTCTACAGCAGCACCAGAGCTGAAACTGCTCCTCCTCCAAAAGCTTCATCCACAGCCACAATAAAGCAACAAAGCCCCGACCCAATGCTCACCACTGGATCAGTGGGACCAGGGCACAGGCTCTCTGTCAGACCCACAGAACACAACTGCTCCCTCTGAAACTCCAAAACCAGAGGTGAGTTCAGACAATTTATAGTTGGAAAACTCATACCTGGAATGCATAGGGACTGTAAAACCAACATTTTCCCCTTGGTTCTCCACACAAAGCCATTTGTAAGGCCACCGGAAAAATACTGAGGGCTAAAATTGCAGCTCTGTTCATTCCAAAACAAGTTTCCACAAGCTCTCCATAGCTATTCCATTTTTCAGTATCTCCTGCCCAATAAAAGACAGGTTTGAAACACCAAAAAGACACTTGTCTGTGTTAAAAATTAACTACTTATAAACCTACATACAAATTAACTTTTTTTTTTTTTGGCAAACACAGGACTTCTGGCCACAGTTCTGTAACTTGCAAATGTTTTAACTGATTGGGGTCATATTTAGTTGAACATTTTCATTTGGGCTCACAAATAAATAACACAGATTTTACAGGAACTTCTAAAGATTTCCACAGCAGAAGAATTCTGAAAAGTTTGGCAACTAGTAAGCCTACCAAACAATTTCTTCGGTTTTTTAAATTCTGTATTATAAAAATAACAGCTTTATGATCATTTAAATCATTATCATGTGGCTGACCATATGAATACTGAGCTGTGTATTTGCAGTGCATTAATTTCTTCCAGCTGGGTGATGGACAGAGCTGTTTGCTGTCTGATGTTGCCACATCTGATATTGCAAAGAAAAAAATAAATGGTGAGCATGAACAACTTGGTCTAATGCATTGGAAAGCAGACTTTCCCCCCAAAATGCTCTGCTTTTATTGATTTTGAGAATGAAAGCATTGACTTCCACAGCTTTTTCTTTCCATGATTGTGATGATCCCATCATGGTGACAATGCCATGAGTTTATCCTTCGCATTTTGTGCAAACAGGTGGGCTTTTACTGGAATTAAGGTCTGATTACTGAGAACACCCTGTGGAGTTTTCAGCAAGATTTTCACCCTGCAGTTTGGATGTTGCTACCAAAAAATTACGTATTTGCTAGTTTTCACTACATTTTTTAGAGATTTTCAATGAATTAGTCAAATTCTTCAAATGTTCCAGCATTCTGGTGATCAGCAAACACATCAGGAAGGCTGAGTGCACATGGGCAGACAAATGGGGCATTATTTTCTGTCTTCTTTTTAGCTTCAGTATTACAGCCTTGACTCACTGTGGTGTCATTTTTGCTTCCCAGTTTCCAAGTAAGCCGTTAGACTATCTAATATGGCTTATTATTTAGAAAAGCCAATTTAGGTGATGATTAGCTACTGAATCTATTGTAGAAAACATAAAAAGCACATAGGCATGATTTAAATGTGAAGTCCCATTTTGGTATTAAACCACTCAGCTTCCATTTGACAGCACAAAACTCAGCTACACAAATTAGCCTTTATCTATAATTATACACATGTATTTACCAAAAAATAAATATTTTGAAAGATATTTTCTGGGAAAACAATCTTGAGACAAAACAATGAGGCGTTCATATCAGCCTCTGCCTTGTTCAAAGTACATAAAAATAGTATTTTGAGGTAAAACTCCTAGGCAAATTGCACGCAGCACAGCTGCTTTAGAATTTGCAGGCTGCTTCTTTTGAGAGAGCTCTCACTCCTTTCATCTCAGGAAACAGACAAAACATTTGAACTCAATGGCCATGAAAATGATGTGGCCAGAAGCATCTACACTGCTGAGAACTTGATGTTACATTGCCTAAGCAACTTGGAGTCCCAAAGACACAAGTGGCACTCACAGCCACCACTGGCTTTACTTAATTCTATTTTTGACCAGCCCTTCTTTTGTTTCAGTTTGCTCTTCTTTCTTTTTATACATTTCCAGTGGCACACAAAGCTTCTACGCAGCCTCAAAACAGGCCTGGATTTAGTATGACACTCTGCAGTGGAACAGTCCTTTTTAATTTTAGCTTTAACAATGAAAGTCAGATTTCCAAAGCTGCATCTACAACACAATATTTTGCCAAATGAATATATTTTTCCCCTTCCTTCTAAAGGCAGCACCATAAAAGCTGCATTTTAATAATTACATAGTGCTTTTCATCCAACGATCCCCAAGAGCTTTAAAAAAGGAGCGTATCATTAGCCTCAACTTACAATGGGAGAAAATAAGGCAGAGAGGGATAAATCCGCACCATTATTTGCATTTTTGGGGGAGTATGAGGAACTCTAATTAGATATTAGGAGCGAGTTCTTCACTGAAAGGGTAGTCAGGCATTGGAACAGGCTGCCTAGGGAAGTGATGGAATCACCACACCTGAAGTGTGGTGAAGGTTCTGTGCACTGACCACTGCACGGGGGACACGACTGCCCTGGGGGTCCAGCACAGCCCCGTGCACTGGAAAATCAAAAAGTCTCCCAGAGAACGGACTGATGGCAGCTGGGCAAAAAACCTACTGTAAGCATAGTGCTGCCTTTCTTCTCCTGCACTCCCACCTTTTCGAGGAAGATTAGAGATCAGCAATTAAAGCAGCCAGGCAGCGAGGGTGCAGCAGGCACCGTCTACAAATAACTTGCCGTGGTCATTGTTACCGGGGGTCAGCTGCAGAATGCTGAAAAGTTAGACTGATAAATTTAATATCAGGTGGCATTTAAGCTGCTGACAGCCTTTTAAACCCACTGTGCTGTAGGATGCTGGCACTTAATTACTGAGATGGTATCGGACCTCACAGCCAGCGTGGTGTGGGATGTACGGGCTTGCAAGCAGAGCCCAACAGACCTTTTTTAATAAAACTTTAAGCTAGAGAATCTTTGAATACAGGAACTGTTTTAGTCCTACTGCTGCACTAGTTTGGGCAGTCCGTAGCTGTGTCAAACAGCAGCAGAGACCAAAGGAGCATCCACACCAGCTCCTGCAGCATTTTTCCAGAAACCAGGATTAATCCTCGCTGTTGCTTCATGTAGTATTTTGAAATTTATCTTTTTTATTTTTTTACCCTCTTTTTCTCGAAATGCAGCCAACACCTAACGAAATAGCTCCTCAGAGGGCAAAAACAATTGTCAGGATTGAGATAAACTGTGGAAGGATATGCAGAAGGTCAATCATTGCACCCAGCCATAACATGCTCCTGTTAACAGAGCTTGGGGTAACAGAGGACAGGTCATTTTCTCAATCCCCTTTTATTTTTTTTTCAGATAGATGAGCCTGTGGCATGCAGAGATGAAGGTGGCTGAGGTCAAAAGACAGAAGGCTCCCAGAGAATACACAGAGATCCACCAGCTTAGACCAATACCTGTTGGCCCATAGCTCAGCTGTGGACCAGACCACCAGCTCCCACTACTCACTGCCAACTCTCACTGCACAAAGATGGGGTTTGGCAAACCTGACTGCTACAAATCACAGAACCAAAACTGGCAGTTTCTGAGCGCCTCTGCTTCTTATTGCCTGGATGCATCCAAATAAAACCAAACCAAGTCAAACTGGGACAAGGCATATGAGTCAAGGGAGAAAAAGCAGAAGGTTTTACCCAACCACGCTTTCTATTTCAGTGAGGAGAGACCACAAGTTCTTGAAGCACAGTGAATGCTGTCTGTAGGAAGAAGTTCAAGTACCAAGGGGATGGTCAGCAATACAAAATGACTACACTACCAAAATTAATAGAGTCAGGCTTATTTGAGTGTGTATTTGTAAAATGCATTTAAAATAAGGAACTCCTGAGGAAAACGATCAAAAAGTATGTAATAAGATATGAAGCCAGGAAAGACATCAGAGGAGTTTAAGATTTCTTCCACTCCACCCAAGAATATCCAAGGATTATGGTTCCAAAGCACAAGGCACCAGTGCAGTTGTTTGTTCAGGTGCTGGTCACAGCCCCGTTAGTGTTGTTGCTGTAACAATACTACAAACCTCGAGTAGCACCAGCAAGGGCAGCTGCTGACCACCATATGGCAAATAGAAATGTTTAAAAATATGTTGGAGACAGATGACCAGAAGAAATCAAGTTACTACCTGCCATGCAACAGCAACAGAGCACCCCAGCACTCAAGCAGAAGTCAAGCTTTTAAATAGCAAAAGTTTTAAGATTTTAAACGAACTCCCTTCATTTTGCCTTCGCTCAGGGCAAGGAGTACAGACATGGCTCCAGTGGCTCATTAAGCTGTTCCAGCCCAAGCACTTTGCTGTGCAAAGACACCCTTATTTTCTGCTGCTGTTTGTTTTGATAAACCCATTCTGTATCAGAAGTGTTGATGTTTGGAACGTTGGAGGAGTTCGAAGAGCAAATTTGTTAAGCTCTATGAATATGGAGAGGAATTGAGTAAATCTGATGCACTGGCAAAAGGAGAAAAGGGATCAGAGAACAGCCACCATAAAACCTCATTATGAAAGCACCCACGAGAGCCACTGGTTTGCACTATTACTAAATAAAGGTTTTTTGTTATAGTGGGGATATCTGAAATAGTGCTTAGTGCAGTGGGACATGCTTTAACTTTACAAAGAATGTTACAACAGGCAACTATTTAATAAGGCTGCTAGAGGATCAGGGCAGCAGGTAATTCACCAGGAGTGAGCCACTTTTAAATATTTCACTAAAAGAACACACTGAGATAATCATATCTCATTTATCAGCTTGCCCTTCAAGATGCTATAGCCCTAGTGTCTCTTTTACAGTGAAGCAGACCTTTTATTAGAGAAAGGTCCTTCAATTTAAAGACCTCCCCATGGTGCCAGTGGGCCATTTGCAGCTAGAGATGCAAAGAGTTCTATGGATGAAAGCAACTTTTGGGCAGCATTCAAATTTTCCCTTGCTTAAAAGTGTAAGCTTTGTATGTATCAGATACAGCCAGCAGCAACACCTGAAAAGCCATTTCACACACTCCATTTTCAGCCTCTACTTTCAGAGACTCCCATTTCTATTTCCCAAACTTTAAGTACTGTGGATAAAATCTCCCACAGTTGTTCTCGGACCCTGCTTAAGAGATTCAAGGCAGGGCTTGGGAGGAAGGTAGAACTGTGAAATTTTGGGGTGTTCCTTTGCTCTCCCCTGCCTTTTAAAAAACACTAGAACAGTAAACAAGAAAAAAAAAACAACCTTCTAAAATATAGTCTCTCAAATAAGCACTTCTGAGCTACCAAAGCCTGCAGTTCAGGTTGCTCAGACAGGTTTTGTTTCTCTATGTTCCTGTAGGTATTTCTCAAGAACTCTTCCATCCTGAAGTTGGACCTTCTTATTTCCTTATAAAACCCATTTCTCGCCTCACTTACAGAGCACCAAAGAGTGGCAAATGAGGCAGAGGGTTATCAGAAGGAGAGAGCAAGACTGAGCAAATCTTCTATGTTACACATCTATTTGACAAGACTTGCCCAGATAATGGCAAAATATGATGTGTAAAATGTTCAAATTGTGGCAGCATCCATTCCTAACCTTGGAACCTCAAATTCTGCACAGGGAGATGTCTATTCATCCCTCAGGCAGAGTCTGAGCTAGGGAAATGCCTCATAGATCGTGCCCTAGAAGGAATGCCTCAAAACACAAGCCTACCAACACAAAGCTGAATTTTCCAAAAAGGCTTCTGTTGGTATAACAAGCTCCCTAACGCAGCTAATGGTAACTGTCCCTTTTCCTCTTATATGATTTGGAAATTCACGTCCACCATACTCAGCTTGTTAGACTTTCCTAGAACTGCCGTGAATCCAGCAATATTCCTTCAATTGTGTAATGGTCCATTACTCTGGTACTTTAGTTAGGCTGGCAAAGCTCCGCAGGCTAGTTTCTCCCCATCTCATTTTCAGGGATCCTGTTATCCAAACACTGAAGCAGAAACTCTGCAGCTCAATGTACTGAGTGGACATCTTCATCTGTGGAGAAGAAATGGGGTTTGATTCCCCATGCGATGAACTCGCTGACACCGTAACACAGAGCAGCTCAGAATCAAACTCCTCTGCCTTGGAGAAGCAAAAGGAAGATGAATAGAGGTCACTAATATTTAGTCACCAAGACCTTCATAAAAGTCAGAATACTTAGACTGCAATGACCCAGAAAGGCCACTGAACTAATAAAACAATAGAGTCCATGAAGTATGAGAAAGAGGAAAATGGAAAAAAATTGAAAAGGGTCCATCCAATCAAACGATAACTACAGGAGCTGATAAGGGGAATTAAATGCTCTGTGTTGTTCCCTAATAACCCAAAGAAAATCTGAAACTTCAAATAGTGAAAACAGCAGGGCTCAACCTTCATGTCCCCCAAACCACATGCAACTAAAGATGAGTTCTTTCTAAAGGGTAAGCAGCTGCTTAACAGGGTGGTGATAAAACTGGCTCAAGTACTCGTATTCTAGCCTCACTGTGTCCTTCTAAACCCCTTCCAGCTTCCCAGTGGTTTGTCACTGTGAGAATACTTTCTGGGACATTCATCTCCTTCACAAAACATCATCTCATCATCAGGTAATGTGTGACATCCTCCCTGACAGTCCCAGGAGTGAAGGGAAGGATTTAATGAGCACAGACTCTGAATCACTTCCTGATTAGGACTCAAAATGAGTTGACTTCATCTTCACCAGGAAAAAGAGAAATAAATCCAAGTCTTGAAGAAGAAAAGGCATAGGACAGTTTTAACTCATGCATCTAAATGCAGTAAACCCTTGATTTCCCTTAAGAGTTTAGGATGACAGATTATCACACGTTAAAATATTGCTTTGTCAACACCAGGACACTTGTCCACTAAACTGCATTCAATACACATCTTTAACCAGCACTGCATACTCTGCTACAGCCCATTCCCAGCTTCAGCTGCTGAAAAGAACTTGGATCCCTCAGTCTGAGCCTCAGGGGATGTCTCGAGCCTCAGGCCCTTGCTGTGGTCCATGCAAGAGACAGAGGAAGAGGAGACTTTTTTTCCCCCCCAGTCACGTCCCTGCTCTTACCAAGGGCTTGCATTCTGGTGCTGAATTGTCAGCGTGCCATCACTGCAATGACACTCTGTTCCTCACCAGGCAGTGCTGACAGAACTGCATTTCCAACAGCACCTTCTACATGACTATTATTCAGCTGCTCCCCATTCATTTAAATTAACGTAAAAAAATCACCACCAGAGAGTTCTCACTGTGGGCAATAAACCTAACAAAGGCTTCTAGAAAGCCTGTACCCAAAGAAGATGCAAACACAGGGGGAAAGAAGGAGCAGATCTACTTTTTTCCCATTATATTACAATCTCAGTTACAGAATTCTTTCAGAGCTTTTAATTTTGTGTGCCTCCCTCTCATCTTCACATGCATTAACAGGCAGTGTTGTACTCTAATGAAAACAAATCACATTAAAAAATCCCCCACAAACTAAAATTTCCAATCTGCAATGGATTGAGTGTTTCCTCAGGCAAACAAAGAAGGTGGTAACACTGCAAATTCCACGTGGGACACTACCTCTGTTTAGGCAGGCAAAGCAACAAGCTATTTCTCTATACAGTGAGTGATATCCACAGCCATATTCCAATTGCTGACAGAATGACATTATTCATCTAGCAGGGTTTTTTTCTCTATTTCAATATGGAACATTTTCAGAAAATATATATAAAAAAGTCATTTAGGCACAGCTCACTTAGGGCTGACTTGACACAAATTTATTGGGTAATTGCCTCATTGGCCTCCAACTGCTGGGTCAACTATTTTTCTTCTTGGGTTTCATTTTCTTAATGAATCCTTTGAAAATCTATTTAGAAGGGAAAAAAAAATTCAATCTCTTCCAAGGAAAAGAGTGGGTGTTCATGATATTTTACATCAACTAAATATTACACAGTTTTTAAGAAAAAGTTTGACTTTAGTTATCATGGACTCTCCCGTTCATGATATTTTGATGTTTGTAGTTAAAAGCAAGTGTAAGCATTTGTATCACACACACACCAGATACATACATCCCATGCAACCATGTCAATATAGGCCATATGGATATTAACGTATTTATGCAAATATGCTAATCTGACTATAAGGAGATACAATGTCTGTCCATGGGTAAAATCAGTGGGGGTGGGGAGTTTAACCCAAGGTTAAACTATCACCCTTCCTTACATGAGCTTTTCTACTAAATCTGAAACACGCTTAAGTAATAATTTTGAGGTGACACTTAACAGTCCCAAGGGAAAAGGGGGTTTTTTCCACCAGAAGGGGATAGATTTTGCCAAGCTGTCTTCCACAGGTAGGTCCAGCAATAAAAAATAAAAAATCACTAGGATAAAAATAGGAAAATCCAGTAACTTTATTTTAGGGGAACAATATTTACCTATAGCCATCACTGCCAGCTTCATCTCTAATTAATGTGAAATTGTGATAGAAATTCTGTCCAATCTATGTGAATTTGGAAGTTTGCTTTAAGCATGTATTTTCTTCCAGATTTGTCTACAGCTGAGATTCCTGAAGACATCCTGCACAGTCTGAGCTAGTACATGCCTCCAGATAGAGCTCAACAGACCAAGAATGTTCTTCCCACTTCTCCAGGTTTTGTTTTTCAAGTAGAAGAAACTCAACTCTCCTACTAAAGGATGAGAAAAAGGAAGAGTAGGATATCTGATCTGTTATTTTCTAGCAGTCAGCTGGAATTCTACTGCATGTGGTCAAGAGGAGGGGGGACAGAACCTTACTCATGTGTGCAGAGCAGCAACAACAGCTCAGGATTAGCTGCAGACAGAAAGACCATATAGGATTAACACAGTGAACCAGCCATCATGCTTACCAGAATATTCAAGAGCAAAACATTCAGAGGATTTCAGGACAGGATTTAGCAGAATTCGACTGAAAATAGCACCACATTTTGAATAAGCTTTACTGAATACCACAGCACCCAGCACCTTTTGGCCAAAATGACTCGATGTGCATTGATTTGAGAAGCATTTCTTGTGCAACCATGTAAAGACTTGGTGCACTGGAAAGGATGGAAAGCTGGCAGAAAGGTGTCTGTACACAGCTCCAAAGTGCAGGCAAGACCTTCCCTGCAGCATAGGAGCTTTTAAACAACTGAAACTCAGGTTAAGTGTTGTTACTGCCAGGTGCAGAGTCAGGAACACAACACCATTCAATCAAGTTCTTCTGCTGAATTAACGGCTTCATTGTTGCTTTTTTTCTTTATGCAACACTGACTGCTATGACAGCATCACCTGTGCTAGGGCTTGTCAATGATGACAAAAGGGATACTCAAAGTTTCATATCTGAGGTTGGATTACCTGCATTAGAAGAGCGTATTAAAAAAAAAATTACATTCAACTGTAAAAGGGTTATTGCTGTTACGGCAAAACCTGGCTCTGCAACACTTCAGCAGCAGGGAGCTGAAGTGCTCCTGGAACAGCTGCCTGTGCTCCTCCTCACAAACACTACAGCAGTTCCCCTGAAGGAAGCGAAGCATCATTCTCGGATCTACACGGATCCATCACTGCTTCCACCTGACAGGACTTAGCAGCAGGCAAGGATGAGTGGAAACAAACTGGCAAAGGAGAAAACACTCCCTGTGCTTCTGCACCACGGAGCGCTTCCTTTGCTCTCTCCACACCAAAGTTACTCCTTGGTACGATTTCCCACACTGCAGAAGGAGACACACACAACAACAAGCAACAGGTTCGCAGCCCAGCCCTTTGCTGAGCCAGCCCCTCCGACAGAGGAGCCCCTCTGCACAGGCTGCAGCCTCTCGGGCTGAGCCAGCCTTTGCATTTTTTGCTCCTTTTTCCTTGGGCACCGCAGAGTAGAAAATAAGCGTAATTAACAACATAAAGCTCAAGCTGCTGAACCTGGTAGTTCAATTTAAAAACAAGCTCCATACATTCATGCCATGTGGGTGTGCTAGAAGAAGTCTTATGAATTGTCCGTGCAAGCACTGCCTTAAATCTTTTTTGGCTGCCAATTCCAGCTGCTACCCTATAAACCATTCCCATGCAGACAGACTGGTACCCAAGTAGCCAGAGCACGGCAAGGACAGCAAATAGATCACAAGTGATAATGCTGTTGATGTTACACGATACATAACCTAACCCAGCACACCCCACCAGTGCCTGGACAGCGCTCTCCAAGTGCCACTGGCACCCCCAAATAGTCACTCCCACAGCTGGCCAGGCACTAACAGCCTTTCTTCATCTGCAGCCCTGGCCAACCTTTGAACAGACACATGAGCTTCTCCATATTACACACTCTTAGCTTATTTTTCGACACCCTTTTTGGCAATTTACACAGCAGCAAATGATGAAAGGTGCACAACGACTAAACCCTAGTTCATGGTCAACTTGGCCATTCATGCACAGAAAAGGGATACACAGAAAGGCAGCTGCAATATGTGAAGCTGCTGCAGCCACTGGCCGTGCTTCACCTGAACTGTGGGCAAATTAGGCTGATCACTCTTCATCACTATTAACCCACTGATATGTAAAAATAAATAAGTAAAATAATTCAAGCCTTGCTTGCAAATTCCTCTGAAACTCACAGCAAAAAAGCAAACCCTTCCCAGCGTTACAGCAGGCACAGATCACCAGCTAAGTTAGCTCTAAAGGCAAATATTCCATTTTCACTGAGAGATGCAGTGGGCCATAATACGAATAAGGAACAAAGACCCCTTTCATTCTGCTGACAAATACAGTATAGCATGTCACAAATCACAAGGGGAGCCGACAACACAATGACAGCAATTAAATGGGTGTATTTTTATTAAGAAATACATATAATAATGACTGACTGTGTATACTCTCCCCCTCCCAACCCCTCAAGAATTACACTGGCAAACATGGCTGTAAGTGTTTAGGGATGTTACTTCTGTTAGACAGAAAACTATCTTAAAGGAAGGGTACATCCAGCCAGCGCAGCAGGGCACACACAAAAGCAGACATCGATGTTTTGTTTGGTTTTATGCATGTCGTACACCTTGTTTATTGCCATTCACACAGCCTCCCCAACTCATTCCCAATCGATGCATTTCTGGAGAACCCGAAAAAAATGATGCCCCTTTTTAACTCTTTCGCTGCTGAATTCCAAGTGAGACACCATTCCTGCCTCCCCCCTCCTTGCCCTCCGCCCTGGTGACCCAGACTGCTCTCGGGGCATTCACTTCCCAGCCCTCACACCTGCTCCGTTTGGGGGGATATTTGCAGGAAAAAGGACCCTTCTGGCCCGGCTGCGCCTTTAAGCCGTGACCAGCCTCTCTGAGCCCGTGGCCCCCGCTGCTTGCCAGGGCCAGCACAGGGCACGGCTGCCCTGCAGCTCGTCCCAAGCAGTGTCCCCGGGGTTCTCGCCCTCCGCTTTCCCCCGTGCCGGGGCCGCTGCGCTTCCAGCCGGGATGAGCGCATCCCTGGCGGGGTCTCCTTCCTGCCCCCTCCCCGGCCGAGCGGCGGCCGAACAATGCGGGGACAGACATCCAGCAACACCTGCTGCACCGCATTAATATGCACGGGGATGGATGGACGGGTTTTCCCATCCAGCACTAAGACCGCATTGTTCGGGGCGATCCATCAGTGCATCGCTGCCCCCACCCCCAGCGCCGGCCCCACAAGCCCCCTTCTGACATGTCCCCTTGTCTCCCAGCCCGGGCTGACGAGCACGTTTAGGAATGCACTTCATTAAATCGGAGCTGCCCCATTCCAACCTGCAATGCGGAGGCAGTACAAAGCCAGCGCCACGCTTCCTCCCGCATTTCCCTCAAAAGCCCCATTGTTCGGCAGGCATCTGGTCCTGATCTCAGCCTATTCGTGCCCATTGACCCCGCTTTTCGCCGCACACCCGCTCGCCAACGGGCCTCCCGTAAAGCCTGCTCGATGAATTAAAAAGCAGCACTAGCCATCTGTCCCTGCCGGGCTGGGCTCGGGCTGCCAGCCCCGCAGCCTCCCCTCGCAGCCCGACCTGCGGCTCCTTCCTCAGCAAACACGCACCCAGCCCGGCACATTGCTGCTCTCCATCCCTTGCGTTAGCATCGAGGAAAGAGCGGGGGGGGGGAGGGAAAAAAAAAAAAAAAGGGGGAGAAAAAAAAAAAAGGGAGAGAGAATACAACAGAACATTCTCACTTGCCTGAGTCCTTCGAAATTCAAGCACAAATACAAGATTAATCCTTCCTTTGTGAGGTCTTGTCTTTAAGTCGTGGTATGTAATGATCCTCAGCACTGCAGCAGAGGGGAATAAAAAATGCAGGGATCATAAGCAGGGGGAGGACAGGGCTTACTTACATCAGGGTTTCTGCCACATGACAATAGGTTTGAGAGGGAAGAATAAGCTGGCAGCAGCAGCTGACAGTGCAAAAGGGAGAATGCAGAAGCCTGCCTTTTATATTATTGGTGACATTTCTAACACATGACAACAATTTCCATCTGTATTTAAGCTGCGAGTGTGAGGAAAAGAGCATTACATCACAACTCCTCTATTCCTAGGGGCTGTGGAATATGTAGGCCAGAGGGATTAAAAAGCACCTGTGTATGCTGGAGATCTGAAACACCACAAAGCAGATTTTCCCCCCACTCTCCTTTCTCCCTCAGCTTTTTTTTTTCCCTCTATCACCTGCACTGAGCTGCTGTTTGAGAATATGCCCAGGGAAGTGCAAAATGGTATTGTCCTAGTTAGCAAGGTTCAAGCATGGGGGAACGATGCAAATATGTGTTTCTGGCTCTGTCTCCCTCTCTGTAGGAGATACAGCACTCATTTTTGCAAGCAATCAGACAGAATAAAGAGCATCTTCCTGTTTGCTGCTGTGCCTGTCCCAAGGGCTTCAAGTTTCTCTTCAAGTACCAACTTTCATCTTCCTTTTAAGTCTGCAGGGAATTTCAGTGACAGTAGCAACAATGATTCCCCCCCCCCACCCCTTTCTTTTACAGCCAACACATGCCTGTATCTTTTTGAAAGTAAACATCCAGAACAGGGGCCAAAGATATTTTGGAAAAAGCACTTGACTGCTTCAGAGCCAGCAGGTGTCCGTCTTGGACGCTTTCCACATATCTCACAGGACACGATTGCTTAGATGCAGCTCCGAAATCCACGGGGACTCCAGCCCTGCAAGGAAACCTGCTCCCCTGCAGCTCCAGGGCTGCTTTGCTGGGGCTGCTGCAGCTCCACTGAGACAGGCAGGGACATGGGAGCCCCGAGGATGGCACGGGAAGCACTCGAGGGGTGAGCACAGGGTGGTGTAGGGCCACTCCTGCCACTGTTCCCATGCCCCAGAGTGGGTTCAGCACCAGTTCTGCTCCTGGCAGAAGCAGAATTTTGACCCACACCAGCCAAGAGCCATCACTGGTAAAGCAGCTCTGTCCAGCTGTGGGCACAGGACACAGCTCACAAGCTCACAGCACCTGTGTGGAAGGGCTGTGCAAGGGAAAACATCATCCTCTCCCAGCACCAAAGGCAGCAGCACACACAGACACTGCTCCTGCTGATGTACCCCAGTCCCCAAAAGTGCTCGAGCTAGGTGGGGGCAAAACACCACTGAGAGCCAGCAGCCCGTGCATTTCCTTTATAGGAGACATGGCCACACACTAACAGGAGATTGGCCTGCTTATAAACAGTCTTAAATTTATGGGCCATCAGTATTTTTGTGAAAACACCAGCTGGGCCAAGGTGCTGGCCCATTATATGTCTCTTGCTTAAAAAAAAAGACTAAAAATTCTTTGCTCAAGATCACCTTCCTGATGTTTCAACACTGGCCTCTTTGAGCCATAGACTAGTTTTTGGGTATATGTCTGGTCAACTCACAGCTGCTGTGGGAACTCCAGAGCCTTTGATAAGTTTGGGTTTAGAATACTGGACACAGTAAATTTGAAGACTGCAATACAAAAATAAATTACTCTGAATTCATCGCCCCTCCTCTTCAGGTCCACAAAATAAAATATCTGCATGAGCCACACTGAAACTCTCTCAACCAGATGAAACTTCAGTGAGGCAGTACCTATGTGGAATATTCCAGAAAAAAGCCTCTTTATTAAAAAAAGAAATGGAGCATTTTACTTCAGATTTATTCAGAGATGCAGCTCCCCAGTCATTTAGGGAAACTCTTTCATAAGATTTAGAAGAGGGGAAAACGGAAACAATGAAATGACTTATTTTTAATCTGGGGTTTAAAGGCTTTTTTCCTTTCCAAAAAAAAGTCCCACACACAAAGAAGGAAATTCAATGCAAACCTCTGTTTCTGTATCATGAAAGCCCATTCCAGTACCAGAGTAATCAATTTCTCAGAGTTTGTGTGGTCTACAGCAAAAGCCAAAGAAGGTATTTAAGTTTATACAGCCTTCAGCATTTTGATGGCTTGCTTTTGAAATACGACATGTTTAAAGTATATATATTTTTTTTACAGTTAGTTATGTCTTAAGAAAATGGTTGCTCTCAGTAGAAAAAATAGAAGGAAGGGAGAATAAACGAAATTCAACCTGGTTTTGAGCTGTTTGCCCATTCTAAAATCAGAGTAGTTCAAAGTTGCACCATGAAAAACTATTACAGTTGTAATTACAGCTCTCATCATTATATTATACCCAGTCTTAATTTAGCATCAAACACTTTGGCTCATATGAACAGAGAAGAAATACTAAATAAGAGTTGTGCTCCAACGGAGAGCTTATTACCAGATAAGCATCCACAGAAATTTACAGGAACAGCAAAGCAAATGCTTTGTCAGATGTAAGAACTCTCCACCTTTTCTAGAGCTGAAAGTCATAAGCAAATCATAAATCACTTCAGGATGGGGAAAGGAGTCTTTGTCCTTACGGTAACCCCAGCTTCCCACCATGAACGAAGGCCATCTTGAGACAGGATTTTACAGCTGGGATTTAACTCACAGGGTGGAAAAAGTATGAGATAGAGCACTCTTGTAGGTAGGAACAAACTTCTACAACAGACTTCTCATTCTTTCATCAGTACATTTTGGATCCAATTCACTTACCATGTGGGAACAGCAAATGGGGAACAAACTGCGAATTCAAATAACTGTAAACTCAGCAAGATGTGGAAATAAAACACAGATGGTGCACTTCAGATTAAGGGT
Source organism: Melanocharis versteri (assembly GCA_013397845.1). NCBI lineage: Eukaryota > Metazoa > Chordata > Aves > Passeriformes > Melanocharitidae > Melanocharis > Melanocharis versteri. The sequence goes on along the minus strand of VZTG01008686.1, from coordinate 18,225 downwards.
CAGCATTTCAGCGTCGCTTTCCACTTTTACATTGTGATAGGTGATGTATAACAACCACCTTCTCCTGGAGACAGAACTCTAATCAAACCATGACTCACTTAGGAAAACAAGAGGCAAGTGATCCCTCCTTGGAAGCCTCCTGCCAGTCGAGAGGAGCTAAGGTTACTTGGTTAAGCTGCGGGTTTGCTGCTTGAGGATTAATGTTTAGGAGTGGAAGTCGTCTCCACTAGACAGACATGGCTGACTAAAGTTTCTTCAGCATTTCCATCTTCCTGCAGGCTGCAGCAGGGCTGCTCTGCCTGGCAGGGCTGTGCCCAGTCCCCACGTGGCCCCCTCTTCACCACCTCCATTTCCAGCAAGAGTTTGCAGAGGTTGCTCTGATACCCCACTGAACACAGCCCACTGCTGCCAGCATTCCCCAGTACCAACCCTTAGAAGTGCTCAGCCCTCAAACACCTCTGCAGGTCTGCATCCTGCTTGCCTGAACACTGGGTTAAATTTTATTCTCTCAGACCCATTCTGTCCAAAATCTGAGGAATGGAATTTAGGATGACTCTGTTCTGGCTATGAAGTATTAATTGCATGCCCAGGGCCCTCTAGAAAAGGGCTGTCTGCCTGTAAGCACAAGTTCAAAGAAGAAATAAAGGAGTAAGTACAGATTAGATGACAGAAGAGCTGTAAATCTATAGGAGCTTGAAATGCCAGATAGAGAGGAGCAGGAGTGATTGTAAGGTGATTATTACCTTCAAAATATGCCGGAGGTTGTTTATCAGATCCGAGTTAATGAGGGAGAAATCTAATAGAACTATAATATTAAATTTACCACTTTAATGGTATCATCAATGTTCTATAATGTGGGCAATTTACAGCACGTCTGTCAGTGTGATTCTCCAGTGTGGTTAGTTACACAGGAGCAGCACTATTGCATCTCATCAGCTCTTCCCTTCCAGAAAACACGGGGCATTTTGCAGAGGATTGCTAAGTGAGATAGCAATCTAAATCTTTGAAATTATGGTAATGCAAAAATGGGAAAGATATTTATGAACATGATGGGATGTTCACATTCCTGGAAGAACTGGGTCCAGCTCTGCCCCACTGTTGAGTCCAGCCTTCCTACTTCTGCACTGCCATGTAGTGTCCTGCTGGGTTTTCCACGACTCTTTGTCACATCTTGCAACACTTGCTGCTCTCCTCAAAACCTTCTATAGCTGGATTTAGGAGAATTGCTAATAACCTCACTATTCAAGCACATTTTCAGCTCTTCTGTGTTATCCCCCTCCGAACAAAAGAAAATACTAAAAAACTCACACCCTAGAAAAACACGAACAAAGATGGTAATAAGGGCTCATAAATCAACACTTAAATGAAAAAAGCCAAAATACCCAGTGTCAAGGTTTTGATTACTAGTTCAAAAGACCTGTGAACAGTAGGAGAGGGTAATGCTGTGTTTATCAATAGCCATCTCATGTATTCAAGGACGAGTTTGCTAAAAGCAGCAGCGTCTTAATGTGGAGTTCCTCCTTCCCTAAGCATCTGCTCCAGCCCCTCTGTTCTGAGGTTTGCCAGTTCAAACCCCTAATACACCAAGGATCACCTGCACGCTTTTAGCATATGACAAATGTCCCATTAAGTAGCTTTAAATTTTGGTACTTGAGTTGCCGTGATGGTTTAAGATAAAAAACAAAGTATCATCAATGTCTCTAATAAGCCTTTTTATAGGCCTTTCATCAACATCAACTTTTGTTTACTGTTTTTTTCCCCTGGTAAATGAAGTGTTAAACCTGAAGTTCATTGAAAAAGTGCAGGTAGTGAATGAATAATGAAGTATGAAATATAATTCAACAGCAGGTGATACTTCCAAAGGTCTTTGATGAGGTTTTCCTCCATATTCAGCTCTAAAAAGACCATGCAAGAAGAACTGCCAGATTACTATCCACCTGATTACTCTGTGATACACATCTCATTTTGAAGATACATTAGCCTTTCAAAGAGCCATTTATTAAACATTTCCATTTAAATAAAAACTTTCACAATCCTCAGTGAAACAGATGTATTCCCTCTTAAATCACTAATTAAGAGCAGTCTGGGGCATTACAAAGCCCTTTAAAAGGAATTCAGAGAACTAGTGTCCCCCTTAAATAAATCTGTTCTGGCAATGACCCAGGAATCTTGACTTCGTAACTCAAAGCTCTAATTATTCAGGAGAATATAATAAAAAAAGGATACATCTAAACTGTTAAGACTAATAAGAAAGATGTATTTTTCCTTCAATAGGGGCAGAACTACAAATATTTGTTCTATTTTTTCTACCCTCTTATTCACTTGGGGTGGGGGGAAGGAACTCAGCGAAGATGAATTTACAGAGTTATTCCCAGTAAAGGTACTGGCTATGACTCTCCCCAAAGAAAACCTGCTAGCAGAATTTAAACAGCTTTATAAATGATTACACGGCTAATCGCCTCTCTGCTGAAATAAAGACAAAAAGGATTTAGAGGACAAATACAGCACGCTTTATGTGAAGAAACATGTAATGTTAAAAAAAAGGATAACTGTTGGAAGATGAAATGTGACAACTCTGCATCCCCATCAAGCCATCAGGAGCTGGCATCTGCCACTGCCCCCCTGGGCTCAGAGCCTGCCAGGGTAGCAGGATGTGAGAACCACACAGGAAACTCCTCCTCCACAATCCCACCGGTTTTGCCCACGCTGTGTTGCAGGTATCACACTGGGCCAGAAGAATATCATACAAATGCGATTTACAGGTGTTCCTTTTGAAATGCTGACACCTTTGATGGAAAGCACGGGACTTTTGTTACGGTGAAACCACCAACACGCCCAAGCACAAACACACCCATAGAGTGATGGGTGCTTTCTGCAGGGAGTTAGTCATGAAATACCAAATATGAAGCCCAAATGCAAATGTGAGTGGAAAAGCAGGTTAAAGAACAGCTACACATTTAATTTTACCTCCTTTTAAAACAAGCCTTTTGCTTGGAACACTCATTCTCTTGCTTTGCAGCATAATCAATACACTGAAACTCTTGAACAGATGCATGGTGATAGCTGGAAAGAAATCAAACTGCCTAGAAAACAAAAGCTGTGGCACTGCAGCCATCACTAAAGATCTAATCAGGACCCTGGGACATCCTGTGAAAAACTATGGCAGGATAGAGCCAGTCTTGAAGCAAATAATGTGGGGTAATTCATCTGCACCCCTTCAACCTCTGAACAGCAGTACCTGCTGTCAGGCCTGATTCACTCTGCTCTCCCAGACACTCTCACCTTGGCAGCCTTTCTGTTTTAAAACACATGCACAGACATTGTTTGCACTACACCTAAATATGCACTCGCAGCTGCTTTGCCGTGGTACAAAGCAACTGCGATGAAAAACCTGCAAAATGAAATACACTGGGGACTAACAAAGAACACAAAGAAAACTGGCCGTGTAATCTCTTCCCACACTCCTTACCCAAATCTCCTTTGGCAAGTGGCATGGGAGAGCATATAAGGCTGAGCTCCTCTGCTTTGTACTGTTCTCTGGTGCCTCATGCAATTCCAGCCGGGTGTACAGTGAAACACAAAAAAGCCATTCCTCACAAATGGGGAAGCAGATGGAGCAATATTTGCCATCGTAAGTGCTTTTATTTCCAAAATTAAAAAACAAAACAAACAAACCCACCCCCAAACAATAGTTTCACTGGCACAAAATGTGGTATTGATCTGAAAGGACAGACCAGATGGGAAAAAGGTCCTGAAGTCTTCTAGATTAAACAAAAATTATTGTCTATAGAAAGGGTCTAAACTACAGAAATATTGGCCCTGCTGTTCAAAACAGGGTATTTTTCTCTCTTTGGAAAGTGAAAACACATCTGGTTCACTAATAAGTGAAAGAATTATATCCTTGAAAACTGCAGGGGACGCTGCTGCAATTTGGCACTCCCTGGAACACAGGTATAAGGATTTTCTAAAGCCAGTGGCTGTACTCAGGATACACAGGAAAAATTAAATATGTGTACACTAGCTGGCATGGAAAATATACCTCATATTATACAGAGTTAGATAAACTCACAAGCAAATATTCTTGAGAAAAATTATCTTTATGTACTGCTGGTATCCATATGTTGTAACCCAGTGATAATGCCACTATTTAAAAAGTATTTAAAACTTTTTCCTAACATAAATCTTGTAAAACAATTAATTATTTTTTATGTGTTAGAAAAGAGTCTGCTGCTCCTCACTTTATCAGTGTAGGCCTTCGAATGAATATTTCATAGACCCTGCAACTATTTCTCATTACAAAAGCAGAATTACACCTTGAGGAAGGGAACTGTAACAAAAGGTAGTTGGATAATAAATACATCTGCAAGTCTGGAAAGCTTTTGAGAATTCAAGAACATTTGTGTCCATAAACTGATGATTTATTGCCTGGGAAGAAAACCAATGTGCACTGTCAGTGATTCTGTTTATCCTTAATAAAAATTAGTAACTAAAAATAACTTTGAAACGGTAACTCGAATATCCACACATGTAAAAACACATTCATTTGTAACATAAAGGTCTTTATGCTCCACTTCAGCAATTTTTCCCAGTATACTGATACACTTTTATGCTCACTATTCTAAAGAAAAGAACCTTCTGTAACCTGGCTTGCATATCCCTTTTATCAATTCATTCTGAAGCTCAGAAATACTTATGGGGGAACCCAGAGCTACAGGATTTAAAAACTATCTTGGGAAATCGCCTAAGTCTGCACATTTGACAGGAGTTTCATCACACCCCAGCCCATTTAGCCTCTCCAGTCCTGCATTACCTGCAGACGATGGTAGTTATGCACAGAACAGCTTATCCAGCTCCTGGAGAAACTAAACTACCCTTTGGAACTTCAATTACCCAGGAAAATCTTTAATTCAGATAGTAAGCTTCAATGTGCAGTTTACAATCACTTACTAAAGTGTATTCTATCAAAACGATGAAGTTTTGTGGTTCAATATTATTGGTTTTGCTTAAAAAAAGGAGACTCTTCCTTTGCACCAGGAGATCGCTTGGAATAAAGAAACTTACTCTCAAATTTCTCACTGAAATGTAAGAGAGCTCAGGCCAGCCAGGTGCCTGGGTATTGTTGGCTTTTTCTGAGCCTCCTCACAGATCACTCGACACTTACAACTATTGATTTTTATCCATTTCTTTCCATTTTGCTCCCTGTTCCTCTGTAAGACTAACCACAACAGCTGGAGCTGCTGTTCTGTAATTGAGGACAGAGGAACAGATCAAACTCTGGGACGGTGAGAGAACAGACAGCAGAAATGAAAGTGGTAAATCTCTAACATTCAGATCCCCAGTCAATTAATCCCAGGACAGGTACTTGTTTTGGGGCAGTCAATCAACTGTTGAATGATGACCTCCTGACATTTTAAAAGCCAATTTTGTGAAGAAAAGAGGAGAAATAAAAAGAACAATGCCATTTAGTGTCTAGTCTGACTTAACTCTAGGCTAGCTACTACACTGTCACCTTTTCATCTACCATCAAAAAGACCTTGCACCTTCCAGAGTTTTGCCTCTGAAGACTGCAGCCTGGCAAGGAAAGGAATTGCACAGTACTGAAATAAGATTAGCTGTCATTTCAGTCATGTCTGCACCAGGTAAACTGCCTTGGCAAGTAAAGGTACAGACACCAGAGCCACCATAGCTGCCTCTGCATGTCACACACTACTGAAACAAGTGGGGAATCAAGTAAATGGAATAAAAACCCCAAAACTAAACAACGTGCTGAGATAAGCTTTTATGGAGTTATCATCTTTCTGATTCCTCTTGATGCGCTTTGAAAAGAAAACTGCTGCCAGGTTGTTGAGTATAAGCAACTAGGACAAATGGCCAGTACTGCATGTTTGGATGTTAAACAGATACCCTCTGCCATCATTTCAAAAAGAGGAAGACGATCCTGTCTGTTCAGCCTTCTGTGAACAGTGGTTGGGACACGCTGTGCATTAGTACCTTAAAGTAAGTTGCTATCACGTATCTTTCTCAATGAACACTATTGCAGATATCTCCAGGTAGGGCTGTTTGGAAGCACCTATTTAATGGATACACTCTTACACGAACCTCCAACTTATCACAGTTTGCACCAGGTCAATCTTCACATACAGCAATCCTGACTGGGGAAGTCCTGCTCCTAGAAACACTGTCTGAAACCTAAAGCCAGAATGTCAACACACTACATCACCAACCCTCAGCCTCCCCCAAACAAATCACACCAACTCCTGTGAGCACAGACGGGCTCAAATGTGGCACAGGGTGCCCCAGCAAGATGTCTCACACAGCTGATCAACCTGCCCTCTCGCTCCCAAGTGTTTGGGCTGGCAAAATTGAGCTGGAGTAAGTGAAATCCACTCTAGAAATAACGTGTGGACCAGGTCTTTGCATCAGTCAAAGCACTTCTGGTAGAGGCAAGGCCAAGGGGTAATTGTGGAATTGTTGCCCTCTCACAGTACAGTCCAAGCTCAGTGGAGCCATTAACTACCCCAAAACAGAGCATTATTTCTGGTCATCTTCATTAGGCACATCAAAACACAGGAAAAACATGGTACTTCAAAACAAAAGAAGGAAAAGGGATAGCTAGAGATTGGACCAACATATTACTAATCTGGATGATGTATTGATGGATTTTTGTCTAGTTTTGGCAATGGAAACTACATGCTAGGAATGAAAACACTAATTCATCTGAACAGCTATGAGAATAACTTTGCTCAAGTTTTAAAATCCCGATTCTTCTTAAGCAAAAGACAAAAATATTCTAAAGTAAAGGCTCGGTGAAGCTTACAATGAAATGAAAGCCTCAGGAAGAAAGTCAAGGAAATAACAACCCAGTGGTGGTTCATGTGAAGTAAAAGCTATTCCAGTGGCTGAACTAATGCTTCCAAAGATTTGTCCATTGTAGCATGGCTTTATAACCACTTATACACCATCCAAATATATAAACAGGTGCCCTGCCTCTCTTCCTTACTCTGTCTTGGTCCTTGCTTATGCTACTGCTCAAGTTGTAAACTCAGACTTGGGTCTGTAAATAAACCCGTGGGTTTGGTGTGATAGGAACAGCAGAGCACTTGCGACTCATGACAACCAAACTTGGAGGCCACCTGGAATCCTGTCACAGCTGTTGTTTACTACAGAACATTGCAGGAAAAAATCAGCTCAGTGGGGAGCTGGTAGCCGAGGGCATGAGGACTCGGAGGAAGTGTCCTGGAGGGCCAGATGGCACTGAGGAGCAGGGGAAGACCTCAGTTTGCAAAAATACGTGTGTGGTTCACCAGCTTATTTCAACAAGACTTCACCTTTGGGTCCAGTTCAAGGTCTCATTTCTTCATGATAGTTCCCACATTTAGGGATCAAATCCTCTGATCTCTCACAAAACCACCCTGTGTCACCCATACAGGCAATGCTCATATGGCCTCTGGGAGCTGACATCCCACTCATCCTCAAGGGTTCACCAGAAAATAAATCAAACTCTTAACCAACTCTCCTAAAGAAAAAGATCTAAATGATGCTTAGCAGTGTGTCATTGACAAAATAACGAGGTTGAGCCAAACCTTCTGCATCTTTCCTCCCTTCTGCTTGACCTCTGTCTTCTACAAAAGCTGTCACTGTGCCTTCACTCAGTTCCAGAGCCGAGCACACAACGGGCACAGGGCTGTGTGGGAAACAGGAACCTTCTGGGTTTTCTCACCACCTGTACCAAACCAGTCAGGGCTGAACCATGTGCTATTCTCACCAGAATTTCTGGGCAAGAGCTGGTTAACAGCACCTTTTTCCATTTTGCATTTACCAGTTATCACTTCATTTAGCCCTTAGATTAGAGCAATAAAAAGCAGTCGTCAGGCCAAGCATGCTCAGTCCAAGTGACCTTGTGTTCTTGTTTGTGTTTACCACATAAGCAGCAGGGAATTCCATTTTCAAAATACAAGGCTTCATAATCCATTAGCACTAGAGATTGGTCCAGGGCTCTGGATTTACTGGTCACGTGTACCAAGGAATGAAAATATGAGTATACAGCCAGATTAATCTCCAGACCTGCAAAGCATCCCAACCCACCACACAGCAGTCTCATTCCAAGCCACATATGAATATTAGCATCATTCTTAAAAGCTACCATTAATACCATCCCCACAGTAAATGAAGCAAAAATTAAATGCTACCTGCCCAATAATTTAGAAAGTGTAGAGACACACAATAACTAACAGCACTTCTCAGGTTTTCCACTTGTTTCATAAGTGAAACATAAGTACTGATGTTCTTATTAATACACCAACAACCCATATCTCCCCCAGCTATTTTGAAAAGGCAGGAATCACTTTCACTGCTCTAAATTTTAAATCAAAAGCAAGTCCAAGCAGCTTAGCTCACCATCAAGTTCAATAAATCAGATAAAAGAATCAATGGAAAGCATTTCAAAATGTAACCTTGGTAACGTGTAAAATGTTTCTCCAGAACTTACACTCATTTGCTTTATTTGCTGTTTTAGGAAATGAAATATCACACATAGGCAGAAGGACATTAGTATCACAACACTGCATCTCCCAAGCCTCACACTGCACGTGCTCTCCTAGAAAGCACTTTTTGCAGTATGCCCTGAAAATCTGCAGCCTGCCAAGTTAGGTGATTGAAAAATAATCACATTTCACGTTGACAAAATGGAAAATGGAAGTGTTCAACAGGAAACAATAACCCATATTTATTCTTTATGTCCTTTTATGTTCTTTAAACATAATTTGTTTCGTGCTTTTCACTGATAAAATGAGCATAAACCCAATGGTGTTATAACAGCATCTGCCATTTGAAGAATCAACATTTGTCAGTGTTACCACTCAATTTTAACTGGTCTTACACAGCCCTCCTGCATGCAACACTTAGACTGAAAATGACTACTGCTGTGTGTACCACTATGTGATATTTGTTGGCAAATACTGATTTTTGAGTTGCAACATAATTATTCAGTATTTATATAAGTCTACCAGGATAAACAATCTCTGATTCACGACGAGACAGAAAACTTCAAATTATTTTGCTGCTTATCTCAGTATAACTAAGATGTTTACTAGTTCTTATTCCAGCCTGATCTAAAGGGCATACCATTATTCCCACAGCTCAGCCAAGTTAAGCAAAAAAACCTTTACCTTAGAAGAGTGTCCCCTGCCACCTGGAGAATGTCAAACAGGGGTGCAACAAAGTAGGATCACTCTCCACTCTTTGTATGTCTTCCCAAAATGCCAAGGACAGTCTCATTTTGAGTAATGATTCTGACCTTCTAAAGATTACCATGTTCCAGATTTCTTAGTTTTTCTTCTGGTTGGTTTTTTTTTGTTGTCGTTTTAGTTTTTTTTTAGTTTGGTTTGGGTTTTTGGGTTGGTTTTTTTTGTTTGTTTTAAGGTTTGTTTAGGGTTTTCTGTTTGTTTTTGGGGTTGTTTTTTGGTTTGGTGTAGTTGTTTTGAGTGAAAATGAGCATTTCTTTGTCAGCTTTGCTAACTCTTGTTGCCTGTCTCCTGTGTGAATCGAGGACGACCTTCCAACAGTGGCAGATGCCTTCAACAATGGCACCCGGCCATAAAATGCTGTTCAATTCTACAAGTTAAACAAGCATCAGAAATAAATTTCTGCTCAGGAAATAAAAATAGAAGCCACTTTTTTATTCACAGGTTTTAAACCAATAAGCAACATTCACCACTGTGATGTTAACATAGACTATTTCTAAGGCAAGCAATCACTTCACGGCAGTTTTTTTTAGGGTTTTTCTCCAAAGCAGGCATCACAAGGCTTGCATCACACCATCAACTGCTCCAAAAAGGTAATCAAAAAAGCCTAATTCAGAGATGAATCATTTTCCTTTTCAACCCTATCTGCTGTCACACACGGAGGTCTGCCCAAGCTGAAAACAGTCTCCCCCACAGCCGTGCACACCACCACGGGGAGGCTGCCCCAGAAATAAAGATGAGACTCTAGCACGTGCAGCGCACCAGGTGAAGGTGCTGTCACTTACAAGGCACAGCGTGGCGGTAAAGGTTATCCCGAATGGTCTGCTGCAAATCGTGATCCGGCGAGCCCTTCTGGAACCTCTGGTTGAGATAGTGCCGCAGGTCTTTGTTCAGCCTGCTTCCTGCAAAGGGAAAAAACAGCCATTTAGTTATTTCTAAATGCACACAATTACCACTTCCAATTGAGGCAAATGTTAGATTTCCATTCAGAGTCCCCTAACTTATGGCATGCTGACTTTACGAGCAGAGGATCATCTTCCTCTGCAAATGGCTAATTACCAAAAATAACTCGCTGTAAACAAGAGGTCTCTCTTGTCTCATAATGCATCTTTCTTCCTGTGGTGTTAAACAGATCATCACTCCTTTTTATCACTTATTTGTCTGAGCAAACGGAGACAGACAGATGACAGGAAAAAGAAGAAAAATAATAAAGGTATTGCTTTTGCAAGTCACTGGAGGGTGAGCTGGGCAGAGAGGCAGAAGGCAAAAGCTGCTCCAATTGGAGGAACTAATAAAGCTTAACATGGCAAAAAAATCAAACAAGTGCCATACTTTCCACTGGTATCTATCCCAACACAGAGCAGGAGTTACAAAATTATTGACTTAACGAGTTAAGAACACCCAAAGTCCTTAAAAACAAAAAAATAATATCCAATGCTTTTCACTAAAATCTATTTATTTCCCTGTCCATGTTTGAGCGCCTTCAGAAGTGTGAAAGAAGATAAATGAGTTGAAAACAAAACAAAAACAAATGAACAAAAAAAAAAGGAAAGAAAGAAAGAAAAATAAATGTAGCTGTTAATGAACATTGCCAGTTGCTGAATACCAAACCCTTTTTTGTAGCAGAACATATGAACTGGAGAAACTTAATGAAGTCTTTTCCCAAAAACATTTCCAAGTTTGGAATAACACTGACATTAATCTGACTGAAGAGCAAACACAGGGATTGAAACTCTTCTGTTCTAAAATGAAAAGAAAAAAAAAACACTGGCAAAGCTTCTGAGAAACGCAACCAGGAAGATCAAAGCCTGGAGCAGCTGCCACACAAGGACCAAGAGAGGGATGCTGCAGCCTGTTGGGGACATCAGTGTGCAGCATGTCCTGAGGTCACCCGGGGACTGGGCACTGCTTGCCTCTCCCAGCACCAGGACTGGGAGACGCCAAGGAAAGCTGAACAGGAGCCTGGTTCAGAATCATCAGGGGCAAGAGCCCACGGGCTGTGCAGCTCTCCCTGGGGAGCACCCTGAGGGCAAGAAGCTTATCCAGGAGACTCAAGGGGAGATGGAAAAGCACTTGTAACACAGACTCGTGGGGGGCTGCAGCATCACAGAATGGTTTGGGCTGGAAGAGACCTTAAAGATCACCCCGTTCCCACCCCCCTGCTATGGGCAGGGACACCTTCCAGTGGACAATGCCCCATCCAACCTGGCCTTGGAAAGAAGAGGGAAAAGGAAATCCCTTGAGCTTAACATTAATTGCTGGTGGCTGGGAGACTTGGGAAAGAAGTGGGGGAATATCAACTATCTTGCTCTTTTTCTTCCCTTTGCCAGGCCTCTTATTTATGGCCCCAGCTGGAGCCAAAATGCTGGACCACATGGACCTTGGGCTGAACCACTGCAGCTGTTCCCACAGCCTTTTATCATTTGCATTATGATTTTTTTGATTGTGAATATGTAATGCAGAGATCATCTCAATACATCTGGACACCGAACGCAGCCTCACAGTTGCAGATTCCTGGCTGGAGCCTCTAGGAATCACTGCAGAGAAAATGAAAAATAATAATACTGCAATGGAGTGCAGCTGGACAGTGGGTCTGGGAGGCAGCAGCAGCACCAGGCAAATGGTGAAATAAGGAAGAGTGCAGACTGTTACATGACCGTGGGCAGGATCAAACTACTGCAGCCCTGCAGCATCTTACCAGAAATGTTGGTTTAAAACCAAAACGAAACACAAAAAAACCCCCGCAGTCTGAAGTACTACGTCAAATTTTAAAAATAACTTTGTGATTTGTATTTAGATCCTCCTGACAGCTTTTTCTTTTAATTAAATCTCTTACTGAAGAAAGGAAGGCTCAGGCAGCAGGCCCAGCTATTAACAGAAGGAAATTTTTTAAAGACCAAGATGCTCATTACAGAAATTAAACAACAAAACTGAAATTAAGGGAGATATAAGTGGCTCAAAACACTTTCCTGAGCAACCCCAGCAACACCCCTCACTCCCAGAGCAAATTATCAACCCATTTTCTAACAAATGGTCTCCAGTTATTACACCATAAAACTGGTTTCCCACATAGGAGGCACTTGGAGGGTTTGGTAGACTCGTGGGCTACAGTTTTTCAATATCAGAGCTGACTTTCCAAACTCCAGATGTTTGATTTCATACCACGTTGTTTTACTCCAGAGGGACACTGGGCACAAAAAAAGGCATCTGCTGAAATAATAAAGTAGTTCTTTATCTTTTAACTAAACAGTCCATATTTTTCTTTGCACAAGAGACAGCAAGGCAAGGTGGTTTTTCATAGCAAAAAAGGCCAAATGTGACAAGCTGTTTGGGCATAATGCAAGGGCTTATTCCAGGGAAGAAATGAATGCACAGAACTGCATGTATCACATACTTAAACTTTCTTCCAAAATACTGTGTGATCCTTGATTCAGTGATTTATGTCACAATGTCTTGAGGTGAAAAAGCTCTGCTGAGCTAGGGCTTGTTTGACCACAGAATATATGCAATTTAATGATGATATCTGCTTTTAGCTTCCCTCTGCGCCCATTCCATCCAGCATCTCAGTCTATTATGGCCCTGCTGGAAAGTTTGGTTATTTGGTTTATGCAGGAGCTGGGATTCCCCAGCTGAGTCACTGAAGCACTAGTTAAAAAGGCACTTGCAAAAACAGGGGCTGTAGCAACACTTACACTCACATAAGTGTCCCCTCTGGGAGCTCAGAGCGATGCTTATTTCTATTACATTTATTTTAGAAGAGAAGGAAGAAGAAGGGAAAAAAAAAAAAAAGGAGGCAAAAAGCAACCCAACTCCCAAAAGGCTTGCTGAGCTACATTCCTGTTGCTAAATTCCAGGAAGGTCTTGACAGAAATGAAGGCTTCTTGCAGCCCTGAGGATCTCAGCTCAGCAGCTGCTGAGGCCACAAGCTGTGGGCACGAGCAGGTTCAGGAACTCCCTCCACTGCATGGCAGAAGAACAGGAGCTAACACAGAAACAAACTCTATGCAGGAAGCTGCCAAAGGGATCCAGCCTGGAACACGCTGGATTTTTTACCATTTGAAATGCTTCTCTCCGCTCTGATCTCTTCCAAAAATCTCCCCCAAGCTGAGAGGGCACGTGCTTGACACTGGCATTATTTAGTAGGTCCTAGTGCTGCACACGAGTTTATAAACTCTGCTATACTCTTAGTCCAAAATGTATGCACCCACAATCACTGAGAACCTGAAAAATACGCCAGTGACATTTCAGCAACCTCCTCTGTACAAATCTTAGCAGCAAAATTCATTCTGATGCTCGGGGGCATCGCTGGCTTGTGCAAACTCCCTCTGCTACAAAGCCTCACCTTTGATGGCTTCTGTCCCTGCACCAGCCACCACCAGACTAAAAGATGGGCAGGTGCCCAGAACCACCTGATTTTATGCAAAAGTCCTCCCCTTTGTATAACTTAAATCCGTGTCACCGTGTTCAAGAAAATACTTCCTTTAGAGAGGAGCTGTGTTAACCAGAAATATATACTGGCCTTCAAAATACTCCCCTGTTCTCATGGAGACTGGATTTTACATTTACCCTTTCAAGATCCTTTCTTTTCTTCTCTGCTAAAAGGATGTAAAAAGATCCAACAGTGATAATAGTGGAGGGACAAGAGATGCAGCCCAGGAACAGCAGTTTCCAAAGCAGAGGATACAGGTCTGAAGACCCAGTGCTCCATTCTTCCTTTGTGCAGGTCAGGATATCTGGGAAATCGTTTATTTGCACACAGAAAAATCACCTTGTTATTTCTGTAATGAAAATTAGGCTGATACGTGTAGCTTTAGATCAGCAGACACACACAAAAAAATGAAAATCTCACCAAAATTCATAGTCCATAAGTAAGATGTTCAAAGATTTTTCTGGTGCTGTTGCAACAGTTTCCTTTCCCTTTTTTCTCCACTGAACAAAATCAATGCCCTTTTTAAATGTGAAGATACAGTCAGAGAACCAACTTTTCACTGCTTCATTCCCCACAGTACTACTCCGAATCTGAGATGCTTCCATCTTATTATCTGAATCCTTTGAATGAAAAGGAGCAAAATGGCTGGTTTAATCTATTCTTCTTAATTTTTATACTGTATTTTAGGGTATGTCTATCACCCTCCCCAGCCATTACATCGTAACAACATTTTAGTAGTAAAAAGAAACCCAAGGGGGAAACATCTCTCATAGCAAAAAAAAGTATTTACTGACATATGGTTTTCTGAGAAACAATAAACTGTCAGGTTTTTGTAGCTCAGTGTGTAGCTTAGGTGGGTTTGTGATTAATGAAAAAAATATTGACTTTTTCTAAACACATTGTTTGCAAACCCCCAGTTCTGTCACACATTTGTCCTCCACCAGTTACCTGCTATAAAGTCACTAGAGAAGCTGTGCTTTGAACTGGGTGCTAAAATTCCCAGCTCCTGCAGGAAGAAAGCTGCCTGTGGGCTCATCTAACACCGACTTTGCTGCGTGAGAACATCACCTCTTGCAGAGCACTCCCACCAGCCAGCAGCAGCACAGACCTGGGGGCTCCGAGCCTCTTGCCTTTTTGCCATGCTGGCTTGCAGCAGGGAAAGCAGACTGCATAAATGACCGAGCAGAGTCTGAATTTTTTCCCAAGAAAAAGCTGAGTGTGAACATCGCCGGGCTGCCAGCACCTTCCTGCCAGCTGGTGGATAGTCTATGCCAGGACTGTGCAATATGTGTCTTCTGAAGATGTATTTTAAACTCGTGCTTTGTGCGTTTGGAAACTGTCATTTTATGGTTTATGTTTATATTAATTACTGCAGCTGTTTGATCCCATTTCTGTTCGAGATGGCCACAGATAATCCTGATAAACAGCCAGGCTCTGACAGAGCCTATAGATGCTCGTGCAAAGATGGGTCAGGGTCAGGCCCGGGACACACTGCTCCCTGACCTATATTACACTCCTGTAAGCAGATTACACCAGTATATATTTTTTCGCTCTACCCTTCTTTAGGAAGGCAACCAATTGCTACATTCACAGTGACTGATAGCATCTGAACTGGAAAAAAAATCTATTTTCCATTCCTGAATTGCAGCAGAATCCCCCTTCTCCTGTCAGGATCTCTGTTTAAAGGTGTCTTTAGCAGAGGGATTCTCTGTGGTCAGACAAAGACCATTTCAAAACAACAGGGTCATGAAGCAATGAAAGGTTAAAGGCCTCACTAAAGGGATAAAAGTGCAATAGAGTCATCTGGATTGAGACTCTCTCTCACCACCCTGATGTCTACATTGAGAGGGAAGGATTCAATTTTTTTAAGACACAAACATTGCACATGTTGGATTTGCAGTATAAACCCCTGATTGTAACGCACTGCCTTTCATCTGAAGATCTCTATCTGAAGGTATTTAACTAATAAGTTATCATGGTTGGCAGGGTTTTATTTCTGTGCAACAAAACACAGAACTGCAGATAAGGGGGGGGAAAGACCCTACAAAAACCAAGCCAAACAAAAAAATCCAAGCCCTGCTCGTTTAGAGGTGTGAGCAGAGAACCTGCAGCTCATGTTTTCTAGAGCAGCAAGTGGATTTGCAATGTCAGCTGATTGGCTTTACAGGCTGGGGGACTTCACTTGTGCTCCTCTCTCCAGGGCTCCTGCTCTGCCCAGCCAAAGGTACTCAGCACAAACTCATCAATAATTAAAGCCAAAATAGCTCCCCTTAACTACAAAGCGTGTTAATTAAGCTGGTTATAAATCTACGACTCCCTTAAAAACCACAGCCTGTTTTTAGAAGAAATGTTAAAATATTAATAATGTAACTGAAGACAACTTCTCAGTTGGTTGTTAAATCCTTACTAAAAAGTGGGGTGTAGACAGGGCTCCTGGGAAACTGAAGACAGTTCTTAAAACTTTTCCAACAGCAATTCCAGGGCATCACCACTGTCTCTTAGTAATACTTGCCATAGATTTTCCTCAATTCCTGTTGCAAAGGTGGCCCTGATATTCACACATATATTCTCTTAATGCTTGGAGAGATTCATATCCTATTTCTGGGCAAATTAATAGAATAATTTTCATGGTAAGGTCCAGGAGGCAGCAGCCCATCTTAGAAGGCCAAGTAGATTTTCATCATTTAACAAGACTGCACTGGTAGCCACATCATCATCAAATATTCCTAATCCCAGCAGTTGTTATGGAAATGATGATAGTTTGTGCTATATCGTTTCATCCTGCCCCATCCTTGTCTTCCAGCTGCTGTCCAAAAGTGATTATAAATAATGGGGCTATAAAAGCCATTCAATAATTAGAAGATTCATTGGCCATATGCCAGCAGTGACAAAAGAGAGTGATTTATGTAAGATGAGTCTGTCACATCTGCCAGATCACAGTTTCATTACGCCTGTGGCTTTAAGGTCACAGTTTAGCACTGTTTCAACAGCCATTTGTCAAGGGGGTGCTGGGGAGAAGAGGTGAAATACATCATGGTTTTGTTTGCTTTCTTGTTTTAACTACTAAGTAAATAAGTAAATAAAGTCCAGTACCTACATTTGTTATTTCATGTCCCTTGTGAGGTCAAAGACACAAGAAAACATTCATCATGGTCGGCCAGAGTTCAAATAAGATCGTGAAGAAAAAACATCCCATTTAAAAGCCTTAAGAACTCGTGTGGCTTCTGAAATTCAATACAATCTAAGCATGTTCTGTCTTCCAGCCACCCATGAAATGAAGGTACCTTGTAAACACATAACATGTTGGTAAATTAATTGCTACTACATTTTCCTAACACAAGTAAACTTAAAAACCTTTTATGGTTCAGTGTTCTAAAATGATATTTAAACATTGCCATGGGAGTTCAGATTAACAATTAGCATGGCTCAGCAAACACCTAATTTGATCCCAATTCCATTTTCTCATCTTCTTTTCTTCTAAAAAAACAAACAAAAAACACCAATGAACTTTTATTGCTGGGTACCAATACTAGCATCATAAAGTCCAGATGTTTAAATGTTCCCCATAAATGCTTCAGTAACCTCATCTGTTACTGTCAGTGATTGCTTCCATTGCAATGTGGACAGTGTCTGGGGACAAAAATGCTGCTCTGAGGGTGCAGACTGGATCTTTGCTGGAAATGCTACACCCAGTACCAACCAATATATTACTCTAATTTGCACCAGCCTCCTAAAACCAGACTGAAGTCAGATGAACTGCTCAGATCAGAGCCCAGATGCTGCCTTTATTCTAACAAATCCACACCACAACAAAAGCAAAATGACTGCTCACCCTTTGCCTGCCTCCTGAAGTAAAACATAAAATACTTCCCAATTTTTATGCTTCAGAAACTTCTCCGAACAACAAACCCTCATCCATTGCAAAAGACTTTCAGTGGAAGGAAATGATGATAATCTGGAGGGTTATGCCATAAAGAATTGCACAAAGTTATGGGATGAGCTACCTGCACAGCAGTAAAACCCCACTTTGATGGAGCATGGTTAAGGCTTGAGCAGCAGCAGCCTGGCTGCTGAATCAGCAGTGAGCACTTCAGAGCAGCCTGTAATTCCTGCCTGGAGAATGAATAACACTTGTTACTTTACTGCTGAGAGAACTTCTTAAAATATTATTTTAGGTGTAAGCTGTGAATCTGAGGGAGATGTACTCACACTCAAAACTTTCAGGTCATGTTCAGAAGCAGGAGCAGGCAAGAGCCTTCTTGGCACAGTACCTTTGGTATGGCTCTCAGTCTGCATGGGTGAGTGAACCAGCACTGAGGTGGTAATTCAGCGTTTGCTGCTGCAGAAATGCACTTAACAGATCATAAATCCCTGGTGAAACTCTTCTAAGAGCACGTCACCTCATCTACTGCATTCACAAGGTGCTCCACCTTATTTTCTGCGCATTAATAGTGATTCATATTTCTACACTAAATTTAAACAAATAGCCCTTCAGCTGAGAACTGCCAGAAAAACCCACAGAGCTCAGGCACTGAGGTTGAAAAGAAAAAAAAA